>JAIPRK010000399.1:0-166955 GCA_025469195.1 Chaitophorus viminalis
GGATTTTCTTTTCCGATACATTAATAGAATTGAATTGCCTATACTGTTTCATATTACATTCGACAAGAAAAATCGATTTAATTTCCACGGTTTAAATCGTATGTAGGAAAAAAATAATTATAAAAACTATCAACCCCTTTAGTAGTACGACTCGGCGTCGTCATAATAATAATAATAATAATAATAATAATAATAATAATAATAATAATAATAATAATAATAATAATAATATAATAATAATAATAATAATAATAATAATAATAATAATAATAATAATAATAATAATAATAATAATAATAATAATAATAATAATAATAATAATAATAATAATAATAATAATAAACTTTGAATTTTGAACGCAACCGTTTTCAGTACAGTCCGGCCCGTCGGATCCGTGTCGAAGAAAGTATACTCAATGACGGATCTAGGATATTTTCTTGGGGGTGCTTAGGTTAAGGTATAATTTTATTCTGTATACTACATCCTGATGGCATGACCTTTTTTTAGCCCTAATAATGTGTTAAATATTTAAAAGGATAAACATAAGTGACAACTTTAAAAATACATCTAAACAAATACCTTTATTTAAAAAAAAAATTATCTCCATAATTAAAAAAAATAAACAAAAAATTAAAATTATATCAAGTGGATGTATTGTATTCTTTATAATTGATTAACAAAAAATAAATAACAATTATTATGTCATTTTGACCAATCTTATAATTCCATCCTTTTTTTTCCGAGTGAAGATGTCAAATACTTGGTTTATATCTATCTCTTTATGAATATTTACCATGGACAAACTATTTAGACGTACTTCAGACATAGTGGACCATAAATAATTTTTCTACCTTCTCAAGGTTGAGAAAGAGCGCTCTGCTGTGGCTGTGGAAACGGGTAACGTGTCAAAAATTTGTAATAGTATTTTTATATTGGGGAAAAATTTATTGCAGTGTTCTAATGTCTCAACTGCTGTTTGTGGATTATTTTTAATGTTTACCCACTTATTTTTCTACAAATATATTTCCGCTTTCAATTCTAAATCTGAACCCTCAATATCTTCACAATAAAATTTAGCGGATTCTAATTTCTTATATACTTTTAGTATCATAAAAGTTAATGTTTGCAGAAGTTAGACCTCTTCCAGTGCAATAATATTATTAATAATAATATAATATTATAATATTATAATAATACCATGGATTTAAAACTAAGATAATTATCAGATTTAAAATATATCGATACCTATTCGCTGATAACACTAGTGATAACTATTGGATAATATTATCTACAACACGGAAAATATCTATGAATTATACCTAGTACCTACAGTATGACACAAATCACAATATTCATGTTTGATACCCGTAGCCCGTGGGTTTTAATGTATCATTCTATTTTTCAGTCACTTCTGGTTATCACTTATCAGTATTGTTGAGGGAAAAATTAATTTAGAAACAAAAAAAAGTTGTTTTTTTTGTTACCAATTTAGTATAACCACTGACTACTATACTATACTAGATAACGAACTAGGTTAATTTATTGAAGTTTTTAGCTAGGTAGCAACATACCAAGGGGGGGTGCTATAGCACCCTAGCACCCCCCCCTCTGTATCCGCGCCTGTATATACTGTTTATCCAGACAATTCGGACTAGGTTTACTCCGGATCCTCCGGATCAGAAGCAACATTCAGATGGACGATAGACCGGATTGTGTCCACGCGTAGTGTCCATGAGGTTTCGTCGAGATGAAACCATAATAGTTTCAAATTTGTTTGTCCGGTCCTATGCACGTGTATACCACAGTCATATGGGCGCAACTAAAACAATATTTCTAGGGTTTAAGAATAATGGTGAATAACTTGCAAGCCCGAATACGCTTCATCCTCACCAGTCACTTTCTCCGTACACTTCAGTGTATTTCATAATAATACCTCGGGAGGGGATACATTTTAAACTTGGGGGTGCATTATATCCTCCTAAGTATCCCCTATTTGTACCAATGACCACATACTATAGGTAATATTTACCATAATAATAATAATTTATGTTAACATTTAGAAAAATATGAATATTTCAATAATACAAAAAACATACTATACGCTTGGAAATCGATTTTGAAACGTTGTGATTACCTGTGTTTTCTGAGGTCCGAACGAGTATTTGAGTGAATAATCTCTTACGACCCATATGTATTAAAGTACACTATACGCGTACATGGGTTTTTATGTAAACAGAAAAAACGATTTTAGTAAAAATTCTACGAATAAAAACGTTTGGGATCGCGAAAAATTGTATTGTATTTTTTTTTTACACAGGAACACGCAATTTCAGTGACTTAAAAAGTAAATTAATAATAATAATTATAATGTCTATTATTTATTATTTATCATTAGGATGTATTATTATTACAACATAGTTTATGGGAAATATGCATAACTTTCGCAGCGTGAGTTGAATCATACAATCAAACACGATTTTCCAGTCGACACACACACACACACACACACACACACACACACACACACACGCACGCACACACACACGCACACTTAAAAATTAAGGATTTATCTTCGCATTAATCAAACCTACTCGATATTTATAATGAACGTAGTTGTGCGCACGGTCGCACGGACAACACACATATTGTATTTACATTTACATAACATTTTATTTCGCTTACGTGTAAGTTGCACGGTGGCGTTTGACTCGCTGGCGCGCGCGTGAGCAAAGAGCCCGACGTAAGTGTATAATAATAATAATTATAATAATACGATTATGATACTTTTATTATAGTTACTATATAATATATACATAATTTACGACGGCGCTGACGCAAATGCTCGGCCACGCGTAAATCATAATCATTATTATTAGTGTTGTACAACGTATATTATTGTTTATTTATCATCTGCGTATACCACATCGAGAAGCTCGCACGTGTCATATAGTTATTATAATATGCTACATGTATACGCGTTCGTACATATAATAATAACAATAATATCGTGTATAGTACTTGTATATTGTTCCACAGACACGAGAACACGTGCAATTATAACAATATAATATCTGTAGCACCGCACCGAAGAGGGGCCAATTAACGAGATGAGAAGTGATTTTTATTTTATTTTATATGTACCTATATATATATATTTTCATTTTCCATACACCGGTGCAGTTAAAAACCGCGTCGGCAAAGTTTTCTCGCGTTTCCACTCGCGCGGGTGTGTGTGTGTGTGTGTGTGTGTGTGCGCGCGCGTGTGGTGAGACGGATGCACTTGCTCATAAGTTTCACCGGGTATGATAATGCGTATAACAAGACGAGATGCATTTACCATCGTACGCAACGCAACAACAATATAACGATTTCCCGGCGGCAGCGGCGCGGTATACCTACAACGGTGCACACCCGCCCGCGTTGAAGCCCTTTATCATCACGTTCTCCTCGTTGTGTGTGTGTGTGTGTGTATGGGTAGGGGTGGGAGAGGGGTACGAAGAAAACTGCAGCAAACAATGCGTGATGTACCCACCGCCGCCGCCATCGCCGAGGTTAAAACTCATTTTTACACGTGCAGTATACAAATACCGATGTGCGCGCCCGCGTATATCATCTGCACCGTCGGTTACGCGCGCGAAAATCGAATGAAATATTCAAATATATATATATGTATATACTATAAACTATATGATATTGTATATACCTGAGTTTGATTGTAATTGCCGGTGTTTGCGTGTAAATAATACGTGTATTTATAAGCGCGTGATGTTCCGTCTCTCTGTCTGCGAGACCGATCGATTTCCGCGCACATCCCGAACTCGATCCCACCGACACTATATTATACATATATATATATACGCATAATGTATAGCAAACAAAGCATACTTTCTGGATGTTTGTGAATAAATAATAATAATAATAACAATGTGAGAGGCGGTGGGGGGGGGGCGGTGACGCGCGTTCGTTTTCTCGAAAATACGAAAAACTTCCTCGGAGAAACTTCTACAGTCAAAGTTCGTTAGTAAGTATATTATATTATACACATTATATATACACCTGTATAAAGTAATATTTCAAATTGAATAATCATCCTATTTATACGATAACAATAATAAAAAAAACTAATTTTTTCGCCATAGGACGTGCATTATAAAAGTAATGATAACGTGTAAGGTGTAACTACAAGTACATTGTCCACTGTAATATACTCATAGGCGCAATTTGGGTTAAATTTATGGAGCACAAGATTTATGTTGACCAAAATGACCTGTAGCGTGTTTTGCTCTTTACACCCCCCCCCTTTCTAAAAATTTACGTGAGATTTTTATTTTTTAGTTGGAAAATGTAGCCTCAAATGTGAGGAAAAATTTGCCCATTGGTTATATCGTTTTACTATTTTTATCCTCGCGTAGATTTTACTGCATAATAGTTCGGACCTAATCCAAACTGTTTTGTGGATCATCAGTAGAACGGTTGTATTATTTATTATAAAGTTTTCAAACTCAAACGTCAACTACTCGCGCGTTATTTTTTTGAAACTTTTCTCCGCTGTAAGTCAGTACAGTTACTTCAGAGCCTTCTCTAATCATTATTCTCTACACATTATTATATTAAACAGCAATTCTTCTACCTCTTATTATTTTACATCAGTACTTTTACGCGTGATCGTGAAACGGAAAAGATTTTTAAAATGATGTCATAGAATTAAACATAATATTGTTATGGTAAGCATTCCATCGTATACAATTTAAAAAAAAATTTTGTTGGACCTACCTATTTTAAAACCATAATAATACTAAAATATTTTAATATAGTTTTTTTTCAATATTAATTTAAAAACAAAACAGATCTACCCATTCAGTCTCTGAATCGTACAAATATAACATTTATAAATCCAACTATTTATGAATAATAGTTAATTTTAAAATATTGCAAACAAATTTTAAATACAGTTCAATCATTGCTGTATGTTCACCCTGTATAACTCGTATATACCCTCGCGTGCGTTGCTGGGCGAGGAAAAGCGAGAAAAATGAACACGTGTACAAAAGGGAGGGGAAAAAAAGAAAAAAACTCGTAAACGCGAATATGATGCGTACACCTCAGGCTCCGACGATATTTTTCCTCTCGCGACACGTTTTTCCACGGGCTCGAGAGTACATGTGATGTACTACGTAGTAGCTACTGAAGCTTATACTTTCAATAGCCCTTTTTTAAACATCAGACTCGAGCGTCAAAATTCACTGTAGGTAGGTACACATATTATACGTATAATATAAAGTGCGGCGTTTTTGTACACCATGCAAGGTTTGTATAACTCGCTCGAAGGGGCCTCTTCTGTAAGGCGCCTCTTCGACCATTTTAGGCATCTGAAATTATTATTGTTCAAAAATCTCACGGGCCGCGTTCGTCATTATAACACGTAGGTGTTTTAAATAAAAATTGAGTTATACTATCATGTAATCAGTGATGTTCCTATCGATTTTGTCGAGAGTATATACTATACGCTGACGAGTTTCTCGTATGGTAATATTTATGATGAATACGGTGATGGTAGAGGGTGTAAATATAGATATGTAAATAGATATTAACAAAAAAAAAAATCAATTAGTAATGAGCTGATCGTCCGAAGTAAAAAATGAATATCTATTACGAAATGTATTTAAACAATAATTATTGTTAAATCAATTGTTATATTATATTTTATATTTCTTCGCGAACTGCCTGAAAGTGTACGCAATATACCCGTGAATTTTCAAAATAAAGTTGAAAGCATACGGTGTATATGTACTATGCCCTATGGGAACACCACTGCATAAAACATTATATTATATATCATAATACATCTCGAAAGAAAATTACCGCGGTTTAAAATACTCCGGGTTGTGTAACTCAAAAAATGTTGCTCACTTATTGAGATCGTACACAAGCAAAGTTTAAACTTACGTTCCAAAGTTCTCCGTCCTCAGATTACTGCAGTATAATATGGGTATAACATAGTTGCACCCGTTTCACCTTTTTACTCGAAAATAACGACAGCTGGTCCGTAGTTTCGTACCGTCAGAACCGCTCGAGTGATTTGTTACGATATAATTTTTGTGAAAAAATGAAACGGAATTCAAGACAATCATATCTGACGCAATGTCACGGAAATATGCCGATTTCACACACATTTAGCATTTTTTTAATAATAATTGTTCGTAGTAGTGGACTTGTAGATTAGCAACAGCACACTTTTGCACCATTAATCCGAAGCGCACATTTTAATTCTCAAAGTATTTCAAACAAAATAATAATACTAATAATAATAATAATAATAATAAAAAAAATAACCAGAAGTCGCCGCTGTAATAAAGAGTCGCGTCTATGCAAAGATGCGTATACGCATCATGGGATATTTTATTGGAAACTTTTATTATTTTTATTTAAACGAGAATTTGCTACTATAATACTAAACGTCGTGTTGCTCTATAATATAAATATATATACTACTTATATTTGAATAGTATCTAAGTACAATTATGTATACTGTAACACAACATTGATGTATAAAAAAAAATTGTCCCCGAAAGCTTGTTGTGGAAAAAAGATTTATCATTATATATATATATATAAGTTCTTACCTACTCAATATACATATGTATTTCATATTAAAATAATTAAAACATTTGAATTAGTAATTTTAAACATACCTATCGTACATAGTTATCAAAAAACTTACAACGTTATAGTATTAGAGACTACAGTATATTAAATGTTAAAATCTCAAAGAGGTATTAGAGGGTATACTATATTTTTATTTTTAATATCATTGTTTTATACACTCTCCAAATATTGTAAGCAATCCGTATCATTACGAAACGACGATATTGTTACAATATGATAGATGTATGCGGGTGACTAATACTATACGAGTATATATAAATACGACATGTAAACGATCGCTTTGATGAGAATTTTTCATTTCACAACAGGTGCACACGTGCAGTATTCTATTCGGCGAGTGTTATAATCTGCAGTGTTTTGCAGAATGTCGTCTGCGTTATCCTGCGTATAATACACAGGGGCGGGCTAAATATTCATTCGCTTGTACGTTTCTCAAGTATAAATATTCGGGCGCGAGATGAAAAATGTACAAAACAATCGAAAACATCTCAATATACCATTTTTATGTAACTACTAGACTTCGTCTAGTTGGGGCTGCGCCCCAAACCCGCACCTCGCTCTATCCTACGGCCTACACCACTCATGGTATACTAATATACATTAGATTATGTATTATCATCAAAACTTTTAACGTAATTTACTTTTAGGAAACATTGATTCTCAAGAGCTTCATTCTCTTGTTCATTTTAAAATAAAATATTTAACACGAGAAATAGTTATTTATCCCAACCCTTACAAAACAAACTATAATACGTTTTATGGTCCCTCTAATATGTTAATGGCTGCGGGTAATCTTACTGCATTTCGTTTATCACCTCTCCTTACCCCCTCTTCCCATTTATATGTTTTATCAATTTTATTTACCTCATAAAGTTTCTTGGCATTTATCTCTGTAACTATATGCAATCGTAATATATATATATATATATATATATATTTACTGTTTTTAACTTTCAGTTATATCTCAGTTTATCTTTTTCTATATTAAAGTTCATATACCACGCAACTTACTTGCGTTTATAATAGTATAATATTATGTGGACTCAAGTTATATAAATAAATAAATATGTACGTTCGAAACATATAATATAGGCATTATAATTTGGACTGCACGTATTATTGTACTCATTACGCAAGATCTACCATTGGCCTAGAAAGGTAGAAGAGGTAGCAAAGAAGGGTCGAAAAAAAATTGTGTTTCTACAACGTTATGATTTGACAAGACCAAAATCGCGTTGTAGTTATTCCACAAAACCATCTTCGAAACAAAAATAATGGAAAGACAAAAACTAACTACGAACATATGGCATATATTATACATTGTATATAATAGCATGGATTTACCGTGAAATTCGTTTTACGTCTATTACATAGTTAAATTGTATATACTATATAAATAATAGTACTGCATATTATATAGCTTTACTCCGGCACGGTCGGCTTATTTTTCCAGAAGCTAAACGGGCGCCTGGTTCCTTATTGCAATGAGTAATGTACTCCCCCCATGTACACGTTTGAACTGCTCGCTATAAAACACGAAACTTGATTTATACATTTTCAGATCTTATACAAAACAATATATAAAATGTGTTATAATGAGCATGAGGTGTATATATGTACTGCTATTTGAAATTTTATAATACGAAATCCGAGGACAATAATAATTGCATGCTTTTGAATATTAATTTAGTCTATAGAATGGTGTTTTCGACCGGTTGTTTAACGTTTTATCCATAGATAGTTTATAATATGATAAGCTAGAGCCCGGATTTCAATGCAAAAAGTGCATATTTTTTTGGTTGATTTTACACAACGCTTTCTAAGTACATAATTCGTTTCATGTAACAAGGTTTTCAAAGCTGCAAATTTAATTTTACATTATTTTTTGCATATCTCGACGTTTTTTTATTTTTAGAGCATTTTTAGCATTATTGGGTCATTTTATTGGTTTTTAATGCATATTTATTTAATATACTATAAAATTTAGCGTATTCAAAATAATTTATCTTCAGATAATATTTAGATAACCCTCGTTGCACGAAACAAATTATGTCCTTAGAAAGCATTGTGTAAGATCAACCAAAAAAATATGCACTTTGCATTTAAATCTGGGCCCTAGTGATAACATATTATAAAGGTGTGTCTTTTCGAATACTCTTTACAAGTGGTTCCTAAACTGTGGTGGGTATGTGATGGTAGAACGACAAATGAAAAATAAATATTTTAACGTGTTTTTGAATTAGTTATTATAATATTATTCGTAAACCAATAATTACAATTATTTACTACGTACATGATTATCACGGGGAAACATGGATGAGTGGCAGAGTAGAGCAATTGACAAAAAATTGTCATCTACAAACTATATTCAGTATAAGTTCTACTTCAAAATCGGAAAACGCTAGTCAAGATGCAAATAATCATATGAAGTTAAGAAAATGTGTAAGGAAATATAATCCAGAGTACATTAATATTGGTTGTTTTTAATACCGTTCGCACAACAACATATCTTTGTGAAATTGGTTTCTCCTCGATAGTCGTATCAACGAGTGTGATTGCGATTGTACCTGAAACTCATCGGTGACAGTATACACAAGACACAACACAGTCATGCAATGTGGACCACGTGACTGCAATATCAAATACAGTATAATACTCTCTAAAACGGAATCGTTTGGGACCAAACATTATTTCGCTGTAAAGAGTTTTCCGTCATAGAGAGGTCAATTTTATATATTACTTGCACTAGGACTATTGACATTTTCCGTTTTTATTTCGTTTAATAGAGTGTCTGTTATAAAGAGGTTTTACTGTATTACTATTTATGTAAAAATGTTTATTATAATAAAAAATATTTCAATGGCAAATGGTGTCAGTTAAAACATATAATGATAACCCACCTTAACCCCAACAGTTGAAAAGTTCTAATGAAGAAAAGTAAATAGTAATCATTATAGTATATCATGAATCTATTTTTGCATAATTTAATATTATGACCTGATTACAGGGTGATATTTTTGGTTATAGAACGATTAGTACTCCTCCCAAATTATTATTATTCTCCATTGATACTGTTGTGTCTATATCCATGATCGTACTGTCGTGAACATCTACAACCGTAACCTAGGTATTACCCATACAAACTCCATTATTTAATGTGCAAAGAATAAACATAATTTATAAGTTGAATAAAAGAAATTCAATCCGATTTAGTGCTTATATTATACTCTGAACGGAGTGTTGGAATCTATTGATTTTACAATGATGTATGTTTTTTTTTTTTTATTATTTTTTTTTTTTTGAGTCTGAGGACACCTCTTTTGGTAGTAAAAATGCTTTAATTTACTTAAACAGTAACTTTTCTGAAAGGAAAGTAAATGTAGATAGTACTTGGGTGAGTCAAAAATCCAACTTTTTCGATTAAAAAATTACAAAAAAATTGGAAATTTTACGCAAAATCACGTTTTTACAAAATAAATTTTTTTAAAATGCTCTAACTCAAAAACCAAAAACTGCAAAAACTTGAAATTTTCACCAAATCTTTATATTGGCATTATCTATACATAGTTAAGTTTTCATAGTATTTTGACATATTTTGACTTATTTATAGACAATTTAAATTTTCGATTTTTGTAAGTTTTTTTTTTTAAAAAATCTATAAAATTTTTTTTGCTGTTCGAAAACTCTTGAAAATGTATTAAAGGATTAATTATAAGTTATACTAATTGTAACTAAAAAATATCGGAGATCGTTTCTCTCAGATTTTTTTTATAAGCCCATAAAGTTCAAATTTATATAAAATATGTTAAAATCGCGATAATTCGCAAGTTATTTTGTAGTTAAAAATTCATAAATTTTTTTCTGTTTATACTTAAGGTTTAAAATTTTGCCACTACGTTACCCATAAGCTAATCTTCAAAAATATATAAGAAAAATTCTACCGGACTTAAAAGAAAAAATTGTACGACTGTTTGAAGTTTATATTTTTACGAAATTGCATTATAATTTAATTTAAATATAAAATACTGTATTAGTATACACACATTTTAGACAAACGTGTTAACTCCATTCAGAATCGTTATTCGTATACAATGATATCTATCATTGCATTCAAATTTAACAAATCCATTTTAATAATGACCTATTCTATAAACGAGGTGCACTGCACCCCTAACTGTACAGCAAAGCGAGGCCCATCCGTTCTTTTTTTTTTATTTATGTACTGGAATCAGTAGCAGGAACAGAACTTTAGGTAATTAATTATAAATTATTTTTTAATTCTGAATAGGAAAAAAATTGTTTTTGCTCTCCCCTCCCCCCAAAGGACTTAACTCAATGACGCCCTTGTATGTTAGGCTAAATATGACGAAAACGCAATGGCAATCTTATTTTGGATAATATACTTGAAAACAAGAGACAATAAATATTCATATTCTTGCACGCATACACTTTTCGCGCGAGTTTACAGTAGATCTTGTTTCATATATTAATTTCATTTTCTCGGAAATCCTACTGCCATGTTCGCACGAATTCCGCATAAACAACGCGTTGGCGACATATTTATATAATAATATAAACGCGTCCACAGACAATCGTGTCGCACACCATTATCCCTTACATTTTAGGCAGCATCTCATTGTTGCTCCGACAGGATTAATACTATACACGCACGTTGTCTCTATAATATGTGACGTTCCTCCGGTGTAACATCTTCGGGATTATTCGGGAGTTTGGATATCGCGTGGGAGAAAACTTTATATAGTAAATAAAAAATACGGCGCGCACAGGCACTCGACTGTAGGTCTCTAATGAGGCTCGTCATGACTCCGCGGTGGCCGAGATTTATTAACACTCTCCCCTTATGTATATATTTATAATATAATGTTACGTGCACACACGACACACACACGCGCACACGTGTTTATAATATAATATACCTACACACGTTATTGCGGTACGATATGTGCAAATATTTGTTCACCGCCGCAAAGACATGTCCTCTTAGCATAATAGATATCGGGCTTCAATATGTGCTATTATGTGTGCATGTGTGTGTGTGTAGATGCCAAGAAAAACGAATCAAAAGAATGACCGTTACAATGAGACTGTTATTGCAGAGCGAGGTGATGACTTTATACTGCTTTACACTATAATTTAACATTATGACTACACTATAACTATTATAGCAGCAGCTTACTATATAACAGTATAAAATGTATAAAACTTAGCTGTATTGTACCTATATAATAATATGTATAATGTATATAATATATTAATGATGAAGGTTCCCCATCGTGATCGGGTTTTCTTTCCCGTACCAGTTTTTGATGCTCGCTAAGATAAAGTAAAACGTGATAATAATATTATTGCTCTGTGCACTGCACAGCGACATATTATGCTGTTGTGATAATTGTATGTATATCATATCCCAACAAAAACACTATACGTCAACTCGGTGTAAAAAAAGTTAAAGATAAATGCTATTAAATGCTAAAAACATTACAATATTTGTCTTTCACAGCATTGACGCGTATGGTATTTATACCGATGAAAAAAAAAACCGTGAACTCACCAAGGTAGGGGTGGAGTGGACTTCGGTCATAGAATAGGTCATTATAATGAAAGTGTTAAATTTGAAAGTAATGATAGGTATGACATAAAAAAGACGATCCTGAACGGAAATGATTTGTTAGACAAAAAAATATATTATATTTTTAATTGTAATATTTTGTCAATATTTGCGCTTTAAATGCATCTAAAAGAGAATTGCGTTTTAGTACCTAAAGGACCTATTTTTTTTCCGCATTAATATTAGAAGTGAAATTTGTGTTTCATATGTCATATATTTATGCTCTACGGCTGAAATATTTAACTTAAAAAATAATCATGTTAAATCTTCTAAATCTACCAGACTCAATATTTTAATAATATATTCATATTGTATTATTATGACGAAGATCAATTAACACGAAGTGATTCATATTATGTATTTGGGTTAGAAATTTTGGTCCTATTTAAAATAATAAAAACAGCATATTTATAATATGATAATATATTAAAAAAAACATATATGAACATTTGATACACACCGAAACGATTTTCTCAATTCAAACGGAAATATTTAATTGTTAATTTTGATATAGCCAGAATTGCAAGATATCAAAATTAATTAAAAGTCAAGCACATTTCGCCAACTGGCTTATGTGCAATAAGGAATAATAATAATAATAATAATAATAATAATAATAATAATAATAATATAATTTTTGGTCAAAAATGCAGTTTTCGATGGGCAATGTAACCGAGACCGAATTCGAAAAATTTACAATTTATTGTTAACATACACATATTCTTAGACGTCAGACGACTCTTAATCACTATCTACTTTTCGATGGAGTTGTCGTTGTTCGAGCAAATTTTTTCTGCGCGAAGCTGTCGCTGACGACAGCGACGGCTCTTGCAGTTCGTTCGTGCACACCGGCTGGATCTCTCATTTTGTGTGTTCGCCACAACCGCGGTGGCCGAAGACGACGGTGCAACACGTGCGGTGGCCGCCGATGTCCGCGACGTGACCCGATCTGCCGAGTTCAATGATGGCACGGCGGCGGCTGCGGTGGTGGCGGTTTCGAATTTCGGTTTGTGATTTGCCGGTTGCTTGAGGGCCGGCAAAAAATGTTGTACGAATCGCACACGGGCGGTCAACACGAGACAACTGGATTCTGAGACCACGTCGAAGCGGCTGCGGCAGTCGGCGAACCGTCCCGTACACGTCGTGTCGTACGGACCGGCGACGGCGAGGGCCTCCCTCCACGGGACAGTGTCACGTCCAACCGTCATGTTCTGCAGTGGACGGCACGTCCGCAAGAAGGGCAACTGGACGACCGTCGCGGGTCGTTGCATCGTGTACATCACCGCCGGCGGCCACGAGTGGTGCCTCAAGACGACGCCTTGGAACGACGACGAGAGGTCACTCAGGTGTACGCTCAACTCGTCGGCGCACGCAATGGCGGTCGGTGCTGGTGGGCGGCGGCAATTGTGCCCAAAACTTCCAGCGATCTTCTGCTGGCCGACTGCGACCAAACATTCTTCCACCTGCACCGCGTCCCGTACCAGCGCGACCGTGCTCTCGGCCACCACCCCGACGTCCACGGCCACACACGTCGACGTTTCCGTGTCGATGCCGGTCTCCGCGGGTTGGACCATTGAAGGCTGGCATCGCCGGTGCCAGACTTTCATGCATTCTGCAAAAAAAAAAATAAAAAATGAAATAACAGTACGTATAAAACACAATAATAGCCGCGTCGACGTTTTAGATCTCCAGTCGCCATACAAACTTACTGATGCAACCAATCGCTTTTGACCATGGCCACTTATATGATTTGCAACCAGTGCATTTTCTTGTGAATTTTCTTGTTTTCACGAAAACATGTTCACATTGCGTTCTAAAAATAAAAACACGATATTTATCATTGTAGAATATTATGTAGTCCAATGTCCCCAAAAATATTTCACATTATTCCAGAAATGTATTAAATATTTATACTTACGATTTGATATCATGAATCACGACCATGTTTTCAAACAAAACTATTCTAGTTATAGTAGAAGGTCTATAAGATATCTTCTAGGAATTCTCCTCAATATATCGCTAAACTCGTAATAAACACACTGAAAAATTTATATCCAGTTATTTAACAAGTAAATCACAATTAATCAGTTGCTACAGACGATTTCATGATTATTGACTAAATATGAATAATATTTTAATTTTGGCCAAGACACAAAAATATTATTTAAGTTAAATTTTTTAATTTTATTAAAGTTTTAGATTTATAACATATTATATATTGATATTCACATAATAATTTGTTACACAATTATTTACAATTAAAATGTTAGGTCCGAGTAAACTGTATACAAGTTGTACAAGTTTTTCATCTGATCACATGTAAGGAGTTTAAACAATAGAAATACAAAATAAAATACTAAACTCTACAGAAATATTATATTATTATTATTGCCATCTTGTCCCGTGTACATTCTGTAGAGCAGGTGTCACCTTTTAACTTATGGATAACCCAGTGTTAAAATTGTAATTCTTAAGTATAAACTGAAATTTTTTTATGAATTTTCAACTACAAAATAACTTGCAAATCATCGCGATTTTAACATATTTTATACAAATTTGAATTTTAAGGCTTATAAAAAAAAATTTAGTTAAACGATCTCCGATATTTTTTATTTACCGTAATTATAACTTATAAAAAACCTTGTATTGACTTTTCAAGGGTTTTCGGACAGCCAAATAAATGTTATAGATATTTCAAAAAAAAAAAAAATTTACAAAAATCGAAAATTTAAATTGTCTATAAATAAGTCAAAATATGTCAAAATACTTTGAAAACTTAACCATGTATAGAAAAAGCCAATATAAAGATTTGGTGAAAATTTTAAGTATTTGCGAGTTTTCATTTTTGAGTGAGAGCATTTTAATAAAATGTATTTTGTCAAAACTTGAATTTGCATAAAATTTCGCGTTTTATCGTATTTTTTTTATCGTTTTTTTTGACGCTTTTAAAAAATCGAAGCATTTTTACTGCTAAAAAAGGTGTCATTAGACACAAAAAAAAACACACACATCATTGTAAAATCAATAGATTCCATCACTTCGTTCAGAATCTAAAAGTATAGTTTCGATAACCGCCGTAGGGTTTAAATGTGCTTTGTTTTCAGCCCTCCAAAGTTAGGTACGTACAATACGTACAATACGCGAATATCATTGGCGGTTTATAGCGCGTTTGACGTTTATATCATGATTTCCTTCGAACAAAATATGATCTTATACTTTCTTAACAAAATATTTTCTTGTCAATGCTCAAAGGCCCAAAAATGTGTCCAACATTTTGGTAAGATTAGCCCGACAGTGAAAGAATAAGTCGTTGTAGGCTGCGTTTACCAACCTACATTTTTATACTAAATATAATTATTAATATAGTTTATAACTGCTTAGCAGTGAATATATAATAGCCACTCTCGTTTTTATTATATTATACATTTTATTTATTATTGCGATGGGAAAAAATACATGTACTTATAATGATAAGAAGAACATTTTTGAAATAACAATAAAACTAAGTAAGAGATAACATGACAATGTTGGATGAACCGAATAAAAGATGTTTTAAAAAGAAATGGAAGGAATATTGAGGACGCAGAGGATCGAGATGGTAGGAAAGCTCTAGTAGATACTGCAAAGCGCCTGAATGGCAAAGAAAGGGATAACATGATTCATTTTTTTCTGAAAGCAATGAATCAATTATCCGGATCAATTGAAGTTATGGTAGTCCTCAAACAACTTTTATGGTTAAGTATGTTTCCACGAATACTTTGATTTAGTTTAAAATTGAATTATGTGTCTTAGTTTTGTTGGGTACATTTTTTTCTCTCAATTTATAAAAATGATTTATAGTTTCGAATTTGACATGGGGGCCACATAAAAATCTACCGTGATTTGGACACCCTCTAAGGTGTACTTAAAAACACTGCGGCTGAAAAGCTAACTATATTTCTGCCGTTGGCGCTTTAAAATATCGTATTATTTGTTTCAGGAAAAGCCAATTAAACACATTAGCATCTTATTATGCGTCTAGTAAAAAGTTAAATTAAACAAAAATTAACAAATTAACTTTCTAGAAAACAATTTGTCATTTTCTGATCAGCAATAGTTTAATTAAATATATATTTCCAACCAGTATATAATATGCCTGCAGTGATGTATAGGGAGGAATTACTTTATTTTGGATTTTTTCCCTTTGATGGATATATATTATGTTCATTATATTATTACTTTTGTGTATGAACTTGACAGATTTCCAAATCCCGAACAAACACATAACGATTTATAAAATAATGTAAATGTAGTTTTAATCGATTAAAATCCAGCTAGTTTTTGTTCGTTAATTTCTACAATTGTACCACCATGTTAGTATACACAGTTATTAAAGTTACGTTGAAATATTAAATTAAAGTTGAAACGACTAGTGAGGAGCAAAAAAAAAAGGACACGTGTGTGTGTGTGTGTGCTATGTATAATGATGTATCCATATTGTGTGTTTTGCATGTGAACGCCTTGAGGGGAGAAAACTACAAATCTACAAAGTATATATCAGTCAGCAGACGGAAAAGTGTGGATTGCAGCTGCAAGTAAACTGTACCAGTTTTGCGCAGATTCCTCGACGTACCTGCGGGCTATTTAATTTGCACCCCAAAAATTCCTGGAAAAATAATTCAAAAGAATAATCTCCGTGCGCTTTGTCTGTAAGAAAAATTCATTTAAATATGTGATTTATGTAAATACCTCTATAATACAATGGTTAAACATTAATTATTTATTTTAGGTATTATTTTATTGTGAACCAAATATTAATGTCATTATAATAGTTACTGAAATATCGATACAACTATCAAACATTATAACAGAAAATAAAATGTATATTCCTATGCTAAATGTTAAAATGTAAATAAAAAAGGTGAAAACTGTTGATTTTAATAATAAAAAAAATAAAAAGACACATGATTTACGTTCATAAGACCAACACACGGATGAGGTATATACGTTTTAAATGTGGTTATTTACGAAGAAATACACACTTGTACACATCTGTAAACTATAGTATTTTTATTTTCTCATGTATTAACTTTTTTATTCTTTCTCGTATTTGTTTGGACATTCGATCGAAACAGACTTTGTTTTTGCAGTTCTATGCACAATATTCATTAAATGTCCGTACCTCATATCGGTGCCGCGAGGCAGAGTAGAATTAGTATTATAACTCTTTCGAGGGGAAAAATGTATAAAAATAGCAATAATTGTACTTTTAAGATTGTGAATGCACATTATTAAAATCCTATGATGATGGGCCGAGTGTAATATTGACGGACGTACAACAAAACATTTGGCCGAGAACGGAGAAGAGGAGGGGAAAGAGTTGAGAACCGCGGATGGGGGCCCTCGGGCGGTTGGATTGCGACCAATTTGAATTGCCGTTATATTGACGTAACTGTCGGCCGCCGCGAATACAATATTATAAAGGGCTTAAGCGAGGGTCGCCGATTAATATCGAATAAACCGACGAATGAATAATACAACGAATCCGGTAGAACGTATATATAGTGTAATAGTGATGCATAACGGTTAATTATTGCATGATGTATAAGTATATGTTTATAATTATTGCAATAAGCTTATTGAATACGAATTCGTATGATGATTTTATCGCCACCTTTATAACAGAGACTAAAACTACGCGAGTTGATGCCACCGATCTATTATGATGATACATACATTGCATTTGTATACATTCGATTATCACTCACTCGCTCATTCACTGCGACCAGCGCACAGCCAAAACTACCACATATGTACCGCGATTCATATTTTGATATATTTCAAGCGAACATACTTTTCACCACGTGTGTATCATATAGGCGTACCGGCGAGGAATGATTTTACGAAGATGGTATTTTTATATGTGCCGAAACAGTTTTGGATTCTGAGTGTATAGAATTTTTCACTTTTTGGTTACCTCTTGCGAGAATACTTTATTTTGTCTAATATTGTGTTGATTTTAATCATTACCAATATTGAGGTATATATTATACCGTAACATAGTATACTATAATAGGTATCTTTAAAATATTGTACCTATTATACCTACATTGATGATATTGTACGCTTTTTTTTTAAATTCGAAATATTGTAATATTGATCTTGTCGAAAAATAGAAAAATATCTGCCGGGTGAGGCAGGGTATTCAGCTATTTGTATATTATAATGCTTGATATATAAGATGTAACATTGATCTCGTAACGTTGTTTGGAAATCCCGGGGAACTCCGATTGGATGAATCGTTCTGAAAAGATTATCTATATGTGTATGAATGCACTTCCACTAACATCGAAACTGTTAAACTCACGGGTTACTTAAAATCCGAAAGACCTCTTATCGGCCGGCGTCTGCTTTGACACCATCCGAGTATCCGACCCTGTTCTTTGAAACCTCGTGCCTTTCTTCTCGACCGTCTCAAGTGTGCCCAAGCCATGTTACACGAGTGCAAATTTTTACGATAATATTATAAATGATCACTATGCTAAAGTAGTATACCGTATACTATCGTTTTTGAACGTCCCTCGTAAACGGCCCATTATGATACTTATTACGTCGGCAGTACACATTGGCCCAGAGTCTCGGCGAGAATTTAGACTAAACAAGGAAGCGCGAGTGCACGCAGTATATTCTCGGCTTACCTCGGGTTACGGGACACTCGCATTTTATTGTTCAGCACTCTTGACCGGGCCCTGTTTGCAGGGGAGCTAGGGGGCTGCGATCCCGGGCTCCGGCATAATTAGGGCCTCTACCTCCTCGGCCCTTCATATATAAATTTGTAAACTTAAAATACTCCATACATTTATAGGCAAACCATGTTGGTTTGTAAATATAATTTGCTCCGGTTCCTGATCTTACTGAATCTCTTTTTTTTATTTCACGCAAATGGCTCCTAAATGTAGATCAAGTCTTTTTTTATTCTTTTATTTGATTACTGCAGAATGTTTCAATTGTCTGATTAATCCAACCCATGCATCGATTTGTTTTTAATTTTGTTAATTTCGCTCGTCTGCTCTCGCAATATCTTCATGAATGTTTACCTCCAGAAATAGACCAATATTAGGTATAATATATATATATATGCACAGTTTCTAATTTCTAATTGTATGTTTTTATACTACAAACTGTTATAATACAGCAATATCGCTTATCCGTTATAACAATAATTTATATATTTATAGTACACGTCACATACATATTTGATATTACTGCTATAACACGTTTCACTTTTTGTTTGTCTTTATTGTCGCCGTAGAATATTGATCTTCCCGCTTATCGTTTATATAGTAATATTATGAAGTTCATGAGCTGTACACAATAAAATGACGTACACGTTTAAAGTATTAAAGTTCGAAAAGTAAACACTCGATGGCTTATAACAATGGTAACTGCGCGGTATTCACTTGTCCGTAGTAGTGTTCTGAACTCGGTAGTTTATGGGTCAACAAATCTGTTCGATCGCTTCAGTTGAGGAAATGCGGTTTTTCGTGCTTTCTCGGATAATCATTGCTTCACATATTTGCTTGATTTCCCACTGATCGTGCATTGCATTAATTATATTTCTCAACGTTATTCGTTTCGGTGTTATCAGTTTTAAATTTATTCCGATAATTTGTTAATTTGTTAACCTTTGGATAATATTTATATCGTGCATAGACCAGTTATACAAGGTGTAACAATAGACTTTGACCACTTATAAACTATATCGTATTTTAAGGAGATAATATGATTATTATGATTTAATATATATTTGTGAAATAGTCACGATAGTTTTTCCGACTTTTATAGAATATGTTTATCATATGTACCTAGTATGTTTTTTAAATGTTAACTTGGCCAACGGTTATAAATACAATTTTTCGGTAGATAGAATTAATACATTATTACGCAACCATTTATAAAATAATTTTATTGTTAAGCACTAGTGCTTTACCGCTTTACACAAAGTTTTTTTGTTTGATTACATGTTAGTTATAACTTATAAGCTTATAACTATTTATAACTTTAGTTAACTATAACTATAATAACAATTATTAAGTTTATGTATTGTGTAAACTAAACATTTTAAGACATATAACTATGGTCTATGAAAGTTAATTAATCAACAAACGAACCAAAAATGTTCAAATTCATCATAAATAAGAACTTAATTCACGTTCAAGTTCATTTGTTAAAAATTGAATTCGTCCACGTCTAGTTCACACAATATGAACGCGTTCACATGAATTTGTCCTTTCTCATCACTGTCAATATTATAACTAATATATAAATGATTATAAGTGTATAAATGATTTGTTGAATGAAAACAAATTAAAATGAATAATAGAGAACAGAGATGATAACGCGTGGGAGGGTTTCGATCAAGCAAACATAATTGAATCCATGTGTTTACTCTTTATATTATTCAGCAGTTAATTACAAAACTAGTCAACTGAATTTACTGGAGTATAATTTTATGAGTCATGTTCGACGGAGTTTTGTTTATTTTTCTATTGTCAACAATATTACTTTTTCGTGAATTGGGTTTATAATAGAAGACTATTATATTATATATTAGTTTTTGTCACCATTATATAGTATAGAAGCATTGGAAAACGTTTCCATTTTATGAAGATATTGTTCGTGAAATATTAAAAATGTCGTATTCCCCCCTTTCCCTTAACCGTTTTACTTACTAACTACCAATATTTGGCTTATTTTCAGTAACCGACCGGTAAAGCGAAAACAATATACTATACATAGTAAAATATAATACATCGGAGACGTGGCAGTTAGGCTAGGCGGTGGTGTACTTGAATATGTTATTTTTATTTATTCGCTTGCGCGTGTTACCGGGGGATTGTTTTTTTTTTTTTTATGATTCAGTTGTAGTTGGAGATTATTAATTTTTCTTACAGAAAATCTCGTGCCGATTGCGTACACGTTTTAGTGAAGAAATGTGTTGCAGCTGTCATTTCGAAATGAAATATACGCGTGTGTTAAGTATAGTCTGTACCGTCGTTTGGAAACATTGATTTTAACGTACCTGCGTTTGAAGAACCACTTTATACGTTTGAAAAAATAAAAAAAAACATGAAACGGCTCTTATACAAATAAATTATCTTGTACCACGAAAAGCTGTAAACGTTGAAGAGTTGGGGATGGGGAAAGGGAGCGTAATAACGTGCAAATAAACTTTTTTATTTTAGACTAGAATGAAAAAAATCTGTTCCAGAGATTTTATGTTTTAGTTATCATTTTTTTTTTTAAACCCATTTGATACTTACTGCGCAATAATATCGAATACGCCTCAGAATTTTACTATAGGTGTGTAAACCATGCGTAAACATCTAATGCATGTTATAGACGTATAGATGTAATATATATTAATTACAATTATATTGTTCTACCTCAGTCAAATAACGTGTCAATAACAGTGAATGTAAATAATGGTGTGCAGTAAAACATTACTATGTAACGGACCCGGTTAAACGAAAATATCCTTACGGTGGAAAATATAATAACAGTCCTGTTTCATATGCATATTAAAATTATGAAATGATCTCTCTAAAACGGAACTTCAAAACAGTTCACTATACACCTGAAAAAAAAACCACCGATTATAAAATGTTACTACCTATACTCACATGTATCAATAAATGCAAGGCGTTTTTATAACGAACTCCCTATACGATGGAAATTATTGTTATCATATACATTACATATACACATATACACATAACATGCTTGGAAAATTATTTAAGATTTGGATCGCTATTTTAAACCTATCATTATTGGAATTATTAAAAACAAAAGCTCGAGAATCGAGAAATCGAAAGCGAACAAGTAGGTATTCGTTTTAAAAACTTAAATTATAAATAATATTATAATAGCTAATAGGATATTATGTAATAAAAATAATTGAATGAATAATATTTATGTTAAAATAAAAATCTACCCATTTAATAATACGTAACTATCAAAATGATTTCGGTTTCGCAATTATACTTATATTATATTTTGCAGAGTTTTTTTTTAAAAAAAGATACATTATTTCAAATCTATTATTCCTATGCACAGGAAAATCCTTTAAAACGGAAAAATCAAATGGTCCCATCAAGCAATTCCGTGCCATAAAGAGGTTTTACCGTATATAATATTAAATAAGAACAACCGATACTATGAGTCGTGTATTATCGCGTACATACATATTATTTCCGTGGATCACGTTCACAAATTTCCGTATGTGTTGTAATATTTAACGGATTTTTACAACGTTTCCGACGGGCGTTGCGCAAAAACTAAAAAAAAAAAACCTCAAAACGGTGGTTGCCTATTTATTACTTACCATGCGCGTATCTATAAAATCCTTTACGCATACGTTTAAATCTCATTAATAATCACCAGCCCTCTTTTTTTTTTTTAAAAAAAAATCACGTCAAACGAATAACAATAGGTACATCACGGTTTGCACGCGTGCGCCTATTATACATAATAATAACATAACAACACTATAATACATTATATAATACAATATTCGTTTCACAACGTCGAGTGCTCCTACATTGTAATATGCTGGGCTATATAGATTTCCTGTAATGCGCATAATTTCTGTACTTTATTGACTTACCGTTAAAAATGCGGCGATTCATCGCACGCGTTTAGGTTGTATTTTTTCAAGCTGACACCGCGTTTTTTGTCCACATACGAACGGGTTTGAGTTCAAAAGCTTATTAGCCACAATAGGTTGTATTGTGTGATAGGACGGTAAAAGATACACTTTTTATACACTATTTGTACAATGATCGGGTGAAACGTTGAAACTGTATACAGCGTCAAAGGTGCTTTGATATATGCTGTATATTACATAACAGGGGCCCGACATCCTTTTCGTAGGAAAGAGCGATTGTTTTTGTTAAAAAAGTTACAAAATCATGATGAATACCAAAGAATCGCACAGGTTTTTGAACTATTATTCATTGAATTATCCTTTATTTTTTAATTATTTAATTGTTTTTATTACATACAATAAATTACATTAAGTTTATATATATCTTTATTTTCCATTCATACAAATTAAACGTACAGATTTATAATATTGAATATGTACACGAAATTTTAGATCATTAAGTATAAAAGTATATAATTTACATTACAAAGACCTTATTTCGTATAACAGAAAGTGTTAATTTATAAATTATGTTTTCAACTTTTTGTATGAAGAAAAAAAATCTCACAATGCTGAGGCGTATCTTCAGCAATGTGTGTATAATTAATTGATTTTATATCTCATGTGCAGAAATTTATTTGGTTGCATATTATGCATACTGGTTACAACGATAGTCTGGACTCTGGATATAACTTAGTATTATTTTTTTTTTTATTATTTTGTAAACACCTTATAATTGGTATTCAAAGTCTATACCTATATTAGATTAGTAAATTCAACGAGTACACTAAAAACAAAAAAAAAAAGTCAAAAAACAAAAAGCCATAAACTGATTTTGAACTAGATTTTCTAAGATTAGAGTATTGAAATGGTAATAAAAAATTAATAATTGAAATCAGCCGCAAAATTCTGAGCTGAAATTTGCGAAATTTTATGTTATGTAAAATTAAAAAATAGCAAAGTGATACATTTTTATTATTTATATTTAATATATATTATATAATAATATTATACATTTTTGACAATATAAATAACCCCACACGAGTCATCTCAGTGGGCTCAGTATTCATATGTATATTAAATTAAATTAAATTAATAAAATAAATAATAACACAGATCGGAGACCCTTTTTGAAAAAATGAACTTTTTTTTATTCTCTCGAATTTTTTCAAATGCACTTCTAACTTAAATCTATATTGTACCTCTTTCAACACCATTATTGTATATCATATTTTATGTTTTCCATCAAATTCATATTGCGATTGGGCTCACCCGTTTAATCGTACCTAGTAAATAAATAAATAGAAATACAATGATACGTTAACTATGTATATAGGTGTGTAATTATTATGTACATACATATTTAACCGTGAAAATTAATATCCATAACACTAACTCTGATAACTAATTTTGATTCTAACCAAAACGATTCAAAACGCACGCATGTGTTTATGAAGAATTAGTTAGGAAAGGAGAGGGTAGTGATAACTTTTATATAGGTTTTGAAAATATTATAATTAATAATAATTTTCAAATTAATAATTTCCTATTTAAAAAATAATTTATTAAGATATTAAACATTAGACTACATTTATTTCTTTGGGTGTTGTAATTTACAATTATATTTTAATACAATAAAAAATAATAAAATAGCCAGAAAATAGTTTTTATATCCATCCTCGATTAAATTTTCTATCTACGTATCTCTAAGCGATTTCGGTCCGCGATTACCAAACAAATTTCAGATTTAAAAAAACGTAAAAAAAAGTTAAAGACTCCTGTAATGGAGTAGTATGCAGTATTTTTTGTACGTTTTATACCAGTATACATCAAACAACCCCATTAATCGCCGTTGGCTATTCCACGGGCTTCACGGTGTAAATAAATTTTTGGTGAACGCCGCATGTGGTTAAAATAATTCATTTTAATAATGGAGCAACGCGTGGCATTTCGTCTACTGGAATATATAAAAAATAAATGTTTTAAAATCTCATGACTTGTTAGGAAAAATGTAATGGTGCTTCGATGAGTGCAAAATATTATACATGCCGTGACTTAGAAGTTATAACATACTTATCTTGTACGCATGCTCACTGTTTACTACCCTTAAGTCAAAAACGTATTGTGTTATTTGTTATTGGATTTCATAATATTGATACCTGTACCGCTGTGCACACTTCTACTGGCGGAAATCTTGTCAACTATACCAATGTATAGTCTTACAAATAAGCCTCCAAATTTCATTTTTGTGTAAAAATTTAAAATCTTATTATTTACATCCTCGTACGGCAAACCAACTCTCAATGTTACCTATTTACTATAACTATGTAATGATTTCAGGCATTCCTACAGTTGAATCAATAAGCATTAATTAAATCGTTTATAAAATATGTTAATTTCGTAATTTAATAATATAACGTGCCATACACGACCCTAGACATTTAAACACTTCAATTTCACTTGGAGCCAATCATCATGTCACTATTGTGTTATATGGAAATCGATCACATTTTCACAAAAATATTAATCATTATATGCTAATAATTATAATAGATGCACGGATGCGTTCATTACAATGCAGTTGATACCGATTGACATAGCTGCAGTTTGCGAAAACAGCCCGAATCGACACACCGGATTGCCGAAGGTCTGCATCCTAGTTGGGTCCCAAATTTATAATTGCTACACTAGTTGGGTCCCGAATTATTTTAGGTACTACACTAGTTCGGTCCTGGATTTTTGTGGGTACTATACTAGTTGGGTCCCGGATTTTTTTAGTTACTACACTATTTGGGTCCTGAATTATTTTAGCTAAACACTAGTTCTTAAATATTTTTTGGTAAGTACTACACTATACTAACATTTCCCTTCTCATTTTAACAGACTTAGGACTGCCTATGATCTATTTAGACCACAGGTATGGTTAAAAATGTTTTAAAAATATAAGTTATTAGAATTTTATAAAAAAATAAATCACTTTTGTGTTGGTAAAAATATTGAATTATTACACGAATTCTCGAAAACCACATACATCTTTTTTTATTACGAATATCCCAATAGTCATATTATATACGTATAAGTACTTGTCATTTACTTTTCAATTTAATAAAATTGTATTAATATTATTGTATAATATTTTTACTAGCTATCAATTACTTATACTTTAGCATTTTTAATATTTAAAAAAAAAAACTGTAAAAACATTTTTAACTATACCTGTGGTCTAAATAGATCATAGACAGTCTGTTAAAATGAGAATGAAAATGTTAGTATAATGTAGACGTGTAGTACTTACCAAAAAATATTCAGGAACTAGTGGAATATCTATAATATTTCGGGACCCAACTAGTATAGTACCTTTTAAAATCCGGGACCCATATAGTATAGTACCTTTTAAAATCCGGGACCCAACTAGTACACTACCTGCGATTAGCCCCTAATATTCGGGACCCAACTCGGATGCGCCGTGCCGAAGCTTCCATGTGCCCTGTACATACGGATGAAGGAGGGCGTGGGGATGGATAAAAAACTCACAGAGTATGTGCGATCACGTTGTACAATATGAGGACACCCGGTCGGGGTTGAAAGTGGCAACTAATGCAGAGGGTATATATATATTATAATATAGTTTATGATTTATAATTATGATGATGAACTGATGAGTTAGTTATTGTTTAAAATACACTGTTTTACACATAGTGACGTACACCAAAGCAAAGCCTGTTTTTCAACTGTTTTACTAAATGTTACATTCCTCAAAAAAAATTATTTATAAATCATAAAATAAATAATATTTTTTAAATGCACAATGATGTTTGGGAAATAAAATTGACATACCTAGTTAATAAAAACAATATATTGAAATTAGTATTACGAACATAAATTGCAATATTTTCCTCGGGATTTTCAACACAAGAATTTATTGTGGTAAAAATAAAAATAATTATATTATTATTGTTATAATGTAATTATTTTCAACCAACGGTTGAGAGTTCCCGTACAATTTTTGAAGAAATGTAAAAGGGAACGCTTTTAAAGCATTTCGAGGGGTAGGTGGACTGAATCCCTTTGTGTCCTCCTATTTTAAGCCCTGCACCGGGTGTATGGGCGACACGGGTGAGGAAAGCGTTCTCGAACACGCGCGAAATTATCAGGTAGGCCGGGAGCTATGGCCGAGAAATGCAAGCTGTAGCATATGTACATTATACACCAACCAGAGAACACTATTTTACGTGGTGTGCATATATTACACTATGTTATGTTTGCGAACCTGATACTGGAAGGATATTTGCGATGTTCGTCGGGAATATTAGACCCGTGAAAATTCGGCTGGTGTGAAATGGACGATGAAAGAAAATGACCACCCGCCTTGGATAGCAAAAGCGATGATATTATAACTATAGAGCAATGCGAAAAAGAACTAAATACATTCTTGTGTCAGTGGCAGATTTCCAACATTTGCTTGAGGAGGGGGTCCTGAAAAATTATATAAATTTATAGCGTATACCACGTGTCAAATACTCAATTATTATCATGGAGATATGAGATACAATCCGTATAATAAACAACCTCCTATCATCCTATCATGAGGGGGGACCCTCATGATACGTGCAATAACAACAATAATACGTTGTTGTTAAGTTTGTTACACCGGCTCTCTCCCTCCCAACAAGAAATGTTTAATTTTTTTCATGTATGTACACAATTGGTAAGAATTTGTAGGCACATCTTTAGTATTTATACGGTAATCGTCTACCATGCAAAATTCATTTTTCACGAGAGAGACAGGTGTTACTCCAAACCCTTCTTTCTGCAAAACAAACATGTTATACAACATTTTTTATTAAATTTATCTTAAGTAGACATGCTTAAAACTGTTGGTTATTCATTACTGCTACAGGCCGTAGGGATTAAAGAAAAGATAAGTATTCGAATAAGTTAGTATATTGGAATAAGCGATGGGTTCAGTAATACACTAATACCAATATTCTTCTTTATCATAACATAGTATACGAAGAATTCCGTGAACCTGACGAAAGAAAAGGATTCGGCTCAGTATTATCACAGTTTTTATAACAAACATGTGCTGGCTTTTAGTATTGTATTCAAGAGCATAAAAATAAAAATACAAAAACATGTAACATAGTGATAATAGGTAACTATTTATCATAAGTCTTAGAAACGAATATATAAGTTTTATTATATATTACATTCGTTCTCATTTGCTAAAAACCATATAAGTTTCGACAAATTTAACCCATGCAGAAATACATAAAGCCGTTCATATAGCAAAACACTAGTTCAAACAGGTACCTATATAGTACAGAGGACTAACTCCATCATGGATTTATCAATTGCAGCTTCTATAAACACAAACGCCACTAAAGAGACATCAACATGGGTCACCGTCACGTGCTTTGATTTATATACAAAGGATAGCAATTTGGATCAGAATATGTCGGTTTCAACCGGGAAAAACTTTATTTATGTGACCAGTACACGAAAACATTTTCTAAGAGAGGTCATCTAAAAACCCATATGAGAGTTCACACCGGAGAAAAACCGTATTCATGTGAGATGTGCCCGATGACATGTCGTACAAATAACAGCTTGACAGTACATAAGCGAGTGCACACCGGAGAAAAACCGTATTCATATGAACTGTGCCTGAAGAAATTTTCGAGGAAAGACTATTTGACAGTGCATAAGCGAGTCCACACAGGAGAAAAACCGTATTCATGTGAGTTGTGCCCGATGACATTTTCTCAAAGTGGCAGTTTGAAAAGGCATATAAAAATTCACTGCGGTTAAAACCCTTATTCATTCTAGCTATGATAGTAAATTACATGGCTGATTTACATTAGAGAAATCCATTTTCATTTAACTCGTACCCGATGTCATTTGTGTAAGCATAATATAGTACTATCTGAATGTTCACTTACACAAGAATTTGGAATTGTATGCACTATTTTCATGCTGCCTATGTAATAAACATTTTTTTTCTTTACATTTATGGTATTTTATTATTTATCGATAACTATCGTTGGATTATAATTATATTTTAATGTTTAAATTTTGCTCATACAACGAGGGCGATTTATGTTTAATTTCTACATGTTACATATATTTAGTTAAGGACCATCCTAGTGGCTTAGTGTTTGCGCAGAATCTTAGGTAGAATGATATTAGTGTCATAAACTCATAAATGATGTATTATTATAGGAGCTATTTTAGCTACTATTAAAATCGTATAATTTTGAAATACTGTCATAGTCTAGCGGCATAAGGTGACTGTGCGTAATCGTACGGTCACGGTTCGAATCCGGGCGGCACAGCAGTCTGGTGAGAAGATGCCGCTACCACCTCCTCCCAAACTATAACACGTAATAAAGTCTTCATAAAAATAATCGTTGAGATATAATGGCCATGATGCCCAAATATCCCTAAAAAAAAAAAAATCGTTACTGTAACCTATAACAATGTTTAATAATTATAGGTAAATCAAATTCTTTCAACAAATACATAGTTTTATAGATATACAAAAATAGCCACGGGGCGAAATATTTTATGTATATGAACATTTTACATTCATCTTATCTGGAATGTCAGAACTAAGGTTAAACACCCAATTTTACCGTATTTATATTGTTAATTCTCATTTACTGTACTACATAATATTATACGATTCTCGAGCGGAATGGTAAAAAGTAAAAATAAATCAAGAATGCGTGATGAGGAAACCACGTCGATGAAGTGTAATAATGTAAGGACGGACTTGCGGAATTGAACCGAGCGCCAGTCTATGGAGCCATAATATTATGAGGCCGATCCTAGCGTCCCTGGCGGTCGAAGGGGTCAAGAGCCTCGTGGTCCCTGCGTGTACCGTTCACGTGCAACACAATACACTGTACACGAGTGAAATTAAAACGCGTGTACGTCTGTACGTAGTATATTATAATACGAATATGTGCTTAGAAAAAACACATGTGTATGCCCGCATAGCCGTGCGAAACTCACCCCACGTGTATATTGTTTCACAAAATACAATAGTATAATATGGCCGTGCAATAATTTTTTTGCTTCGCATTTCGTTTCGCCAAAATCGAACCACGTAACACCATAGATATAACAATACACAATATTATATGTATAATAACAGTATAATAATATAAAAATATTCAAATGTTATCGCACGATACCAATCGGTTAATATTTTAGTATATTGTAGGGTAGTTGAGTAGATAAGCGCTTGAATAGTTATACTATTATATTGTGCGTGTATACCGACGACCAACAATGTACTATAAAAGTGATATATAATGATCACTATATAATCATAAGTATAGTTTGTGGTGAAGGGCTAGCATCCAAATCAGACATCTCGATTAAAACGAAAAATACAACTGTTATTAAGTACTTGAAACAATAATATAATGATAATATTTACAATTTTATAAAACCAATACCGTTCTCAAATTTTATCTGCTGTACCTATATTTTTTATATAACAAACATCACGTATTATATTTTCACATTAAATGTGTAAATTTAAATGAATAAACGATAGTTTTAAAGTTGTATTTAAGTTTGTTTTCAATCATTTAAAAGATTTGCTGGGCTACTCTTTTTCATCTAATGAAGGGCAGAGGATATATTAACTGATTTTGTGTTTAGACAAATGTAGTATTCTTCCCCGATAAAAAATCTTAAATCACGCTTGTAATAATAATATGTATTAAAATGTAATTGATAATATTTGTATTTAGAAAGCGTCATATTATAACCTTCTAACATTGGCATAGTATTTGGGTGTTTATCAACATTACAAATGAATCGTACTGAACGAGTACACTAATGTTTCCGTTCTTTTTCTATTCTCTAGTTAGGATCGCTGTTAATTCACAATTTAAAGCTATTCAAATAATTAAATAAAATTAAACAATAATCATGCAAATGGATGAAATAACAGGTAACCATTACATATATTATGCGTACAAAGTAGTCATAAATTATATTATTAATTATTTTATAGTAATAATTAATGGTCGGTGACTTGGTCAGATGTTGTATTGTAGCCAATGCGTAGCAGAGTCTATGGCGTTTTGGCTTGCTTGAACAAAGTCATCCTTGGTGCATACTGGTACAATATGTACCAATACTTAAATTCCTGATGGTACAGATGAGTGTAAGTGTTCAAAGTGTTCATCTATCTGGCGTCCACCATATTCACATTTACCATTTATTTTCCGTTATAAAGGAGATTCCGAGACATTAAAATGTCTCCGCATTTAAGGATATTCTAAACCAGGTAACAAGTCTAAACAAGTTTTCTAGTGACCCATCAACCTAACCCGGTCGGGTCATACTTTATTGTTCTTCCCATCGCGCATCGATCCATCGAATTACAACAATATATCTTGGCTCATTTGACAGAAACCAACACTAGTTATCATACACTTCTACGTTCTCCACGACCGATTGTGAAATTGTTATCAGAAACTTACACTACATTATTATTATTTTTTTTATATTTTATTTTAGAGCTTTCTGCATTATAAAATTATAACTCGACAATTACCAGAAGTATATTACAATAGATAAATTGTTACGGTTAAATGCTATTTTAAATAAATTCAATATAAAATAATCAAACATACAGATGTGATAGGTAGATAAAAGGTGGAATAATGATAAAATTTAATTGAAACAATTAACTATATATATATATATAGGTTTTCATTCTGAGGTGGAACATAATAAGGATGATGTATAGTGTGGATATGCAAGGAAGGGAGATAAAATTAATTAGGGAACCGAGGTGATTGAAGATAAACATTTATTTAGGACTGACATAAGTGATATTAATGGATTAATAATAGCTTTAAATTCATTGAGAAATTTAGCTATAATTTGGTTTTCTGATGATATGACTGGTAACTGGTTAGCCGTGATATCGGCGTAAGTCCGTTTGTGAGAACGAGGTTGCATGGAGGAAACTTGAGTAGGAGGCTCCGTTTTGTTGTGGTTGATTTGTGAGTGATAGAGTCCATTTTCTTGAAAACTGGGCATCCCTTATATGAAGAAGTGTGGGGCCCAGAACATAAGGCACATTTAGCTGGAAGGAGGCGATCTTTAGTGCATTCCAAAGACGGATGATTTTCACCGCACTTAACGCAGTGAGGCTTATACTTGCAGTAATTTTTTGTGTGTACGAATGATTGGCATTTATGACACTGAAGAGGTCCATAGTTCACTTTAAATGGTTTTTCTATTGAGACAGCTGTATGCAATGAATTAGAAATATCGAAGATCTTGTTGTTGTTTGTATTTGTGTGAAGACTCACGGCAAAAAGTGGCAAAGGTATTTATTCTTTATGATGTTTGTTATATATTGAACTGAGTGGCCTAGTTTAGCTAGGGCATCTGAAATATCGTCAGTGAGAGTTGTATAGTGCAGATTTCTAATGACGACCCTGAAAGGACGTCCATTACCCCGACCTCGCCCATTAAGAAATTTATAATGATTTTCATGCATATAATTAATACGCAATTTGTATGAATTTGTACGATCAATTTCAGAATTTGTACGCAACTCATTCACCGTGAAAAATTCATTTTTTGCGGGAGGGGCCAGGGTAACGTTACCCCAGCCCCTCACCCTTTCCAAAATAACTATTTTACAAAATTCAATATGCCAATAATTAGTGCGTAATTAGTACGAATTTGTACGATCAATTTCAGAATTTGTACGCAACTCGTTCACCGTAAAAAATTAATTTTCCGCGGGAGGGGCCAGGGAAAAATATTTGGTCCTGTGTTTGACGCGAATGTGGGATGTTGGAGAAGAAGATTCAATAGAGAACTTCAGGAAATTATAAATCTGGCTCCAGTTACTAGTTTCATCAATGGCTAAAGGATCCAATGGGTAGCTCATATCCTAAGAAGAGATGAAAACGACCCTGTACGGGTTGCTTTCGAGTGGAAACCTAAGGGAAAACAACCAAGGAGACATCCCAGGAAGAGGTTAATAAACGTACTAGTATACTTATATACATACATTATTAAGTATATTTTGGTTGGTTTTAAATATTCAATTGTATATTAATGCCACTCAATAACCTAATCCTTATTATTTCATTTTAATTGGCTTCTTACCGTATAATTGTAACCCGATTTCAATACTATATTAATCATGTCACATACATGATATGAACATTTATTTTTATGATTTTTGAGTTATAAAAGTTTTATACTGAAAGCTAAAAAAAAATTAATAAACAAAACTGCCTTAAATACCGTTAATAATATACGGTCGACGTATATATATGTTTTTCTGGTATGGTCGAAAATTTCACTTGAGTTAAAAAAAATCCACGGGTAAAACGGCACTCGGTTCCAGAAAAATGTTAGAAAAAAAATGTAATTATAATTAGAAGTATAAATTTCAGTTAATGTTTTTTTTTCGGAAGAAATATCTTAGGAATATTTAAATATTAATGTACTGCAGTGTACTCGTATACTGTATTTTTTAATGACCTACCATTTTAATCAAGGTAATATATTAGAAAATCTTTTTTAGTAGATATATTTGTTCAATCCAATGTAGGGAATGGCTGAGAGGGTGAAACTGCTGTGTTAAAAAGTAAGATAGAAATACCTAAAGCCATAACCTTGATACTGTTTGCGTGGATGTGTTATATGAAAACCTCGGTGCACCGTGAGATAATTGTTTGGAAAAAAAAATATAATATTATATATTAAAAATGTTGATTTACGAATAGATTTTTGTTATAACCACCATTTTGTTGAAAAATACTTAAAAGATTTTCTAACATATTCCGACCTGAACGATTGGTCATTAAAAATACAAAATCACTAGATTTACGAGGCACTCGTAGATTTATCCTCACTCTACAAGTATATAAAGATGTTATTTTAAGTATCACGTTTTTTTAGCCTAAGTGACCTTTTTCGACCATTTTAATACCAGTGAGAAGTGCGCATATCAATATTCTATTGTTTCCGGTCTCTATCACATAAGTTTTTCTCACCGAACACTAGAACGTGATAGTGAGGTTAAGCGAGTCGTAATTCGTGGGGTCGTCGTTCGTTTTCAGTCCGGCATAAAAACTACTGAATATGCACGATGAACCGTAATAAATGTATTTTTCAATACTGTTTTCTCCGATAATATTGTTTTTTTTTTTTTGGTACATTATTTTTTTCGGCTTCATTCGACAATTTTTTCTGAAAATCAAAATAAAACCCTGACAATTTTCACTAAAAGGGGGAGGGTAGGGGGAACAATCGTCTGATGTGATGTTCGATTATTCATATACTATTATCTCGGTTGAACAACAACGTACATTAAACTATTGGTTGTGTGGAATGACGAAGACGACGACGACGTTTTCTCGAAGATATTAACATCATCATGCGTGTATAACATAAGCGTAGGTATTTGACATTCGCGGCGATAACGGTAGAATAAATGTTATTCTTCCCTAGGAATAAACTCCATCGAAGTGATCTATCCCCAAGCAAACGGTATCGACAACAATGTGTATACAATCTCAGAAACATTATATTATCTACTGAACGGCAAGTATATCTGCCCTGCGCGTGCCGTGACTCGGGACAGGATAGGAATAGTGACTGTATTGACCAAGATCTAAAAAAACAGTGACATAAGATGACGTAACCGCGAACAATGCACGTGCCGGGAAAGTAAACAAAGTGATTTCCCGTATACCATGTTAGATGTCATCCGCATCTTTGTTTCGTGACGGATATACTTTACATTGTCCGCAGACGTATTGTATATCGGTAATAAATAATCATCCAGAACATGGTGTTTTTGTTGGTCCAATGTAAATTCCCGCACGAGATATAGTGGGGGTAACCCCTCCCTGTAGGGGATGACTATAGTTCAATTTACACGAAATAAGCGAAAAGGAGAGCGACATAATAACCATCATAGATGTAAAAGGCGAACAATTCCGTTAAGTTATTGTGTTCTCTATGTCTTCTATACTGTGTTTTTTACATTTCGTGTACCTATATTTTTGTTACTTATCGTTGTTTGATTATATTTTTCACGTGACACATTGCATAAATTTCCATTTCCATTTTTCACACCAATGTCCAGCAGTATGTAATTGTATTACTATTTTTTATAATATATAGCAATTATCATATTATATATTTATATACTTAATATAATATAAGTTGCTATGTTTGTGGCCGTTCAAGCAACCATCATATAGAAACAAGAATTTCGCATTTCATTGGAATTAGTTTTCATCAGTAAGTGATGTACATACTTAACAAACTTTGCATTTGGTCACACATTTTGCTTATCTCATCATACACTGCTGTGAAGTATAATGTACGGAATGGTTATATAAAAATTCTTTCTCTGTGGTACACCCACGCGTAAGTACGGTATATATATACGAAAGTTCCGTCCCGATACGTTATGGTTATAATACGAAAATAATATACCTATTATAACTACTCATATAGTAAAACTAGTCATATGTAAATTCTTACCGTCAATATTAACATAATACTATAATAACAAATAGGCACAACAAGTTATTCTTCCATTTTAAAATAACACTAGGGGCTGAGAACCTCAATGTACAGTCGGGGTGGTCACAATGTACTTGTTTTAGAGTATTTAATAAAATAAGTTTAATTTTTAATGCAATTTTTGATTAAGTATAACATTATAGACTACTCAATTGGAATATTATATACATAATACGAGTATGTTATATATATATATATTAATACCTACATAAAATGATAATAATACACTATTTACGCATGCAGTAGTTTTGCAGAAAGTAATGCATTTCGCTTTCACTCTGCGTAGAAAATGCTATACATTTTGTATTTTTTTCGTGTCTCAACTCACGAGTCGGTATATTTCGGAACGTAAATATTATAACGTACAAACATAGTATTTTTCAACCTGAGGGTTAACTTGGGGCATGTAAACATTGCTAGGAAGGTGCATGCAGTCATCATAAAGTTAGATATTTTAATATAATATATTATATATTTGTATTTTATAATGTATAGGGAAAAAATTAAAAATTAATAACGACCGCTTATTGTTATTGTGTAAAATTGCTACTAAGCGACTATTGTACAGATTATATGTAAATTATATAAAAAAGGCAATAATTTTATTTTTTATTTTTTGATAAATAGCAGAGGATCGAAATTTTTGAAAATCTTCAAAGGGGGCGTAGAGCAGAAAAGATTGGGAATCTCTATACTAATATGTTTCGTATGGGCCAAACCCCGTTTTAGTGTTATCTCGCGAATTAACGTGATAACACGTGGCGATCAGCTTTAGGTATAATATTTATCTTCTTTATACCTATCGGCTTGACTTCTTTGCGGAGGCGTACAATTTCTGTTTTCATTTATACCGCCGAGACTTGCAGTTATTCTATACATGCGAGCACCGCAATAACATTCAAGTTCAGGGCTTCTTTTATTTTTCGAAAGAATTCGATCGATTTAAATTGAAAACATCGACAGCAAATTACACTTTTTAATCGGTAACACTGGTAAAAACATAATCGGACACACGTATTGCGTATTTCCAAAACCATTGTGTTATGTATCCCATCATTATGTTTACAGGACAAGACAGGACCCGGACGCACGCACAAAAGTATCGTGTTTCAAAAGCAAATAGAATGCGCTTCGGAAAAAATAACCAACGCGAAACAATACAACTGCAAGTGAAATGTTTGGCAAACACGAAAAAGTAGTTACCGGAGGGCATTATGCGCGCAAGCCTTCGCCCCAGAAGCTTAAATATCGTGGTACTACCGTATCGACCATTATTTCTCCAAAAATATTTAACCTGTCTTGCGTGTCACGCACCTCTCATTAATTTTCATCCAAACTCGCGATTTACACGCTGCTTTAACTGCAGCAGTTGTTCGGTAAAATGATTGTTTTTCATCGCTCGACGCACACCGTTTTTATAAATGTCCACACATTGTAATAATATTACGGATGAGAAACTATTATGATAATATTGCGCGTTAATGTTTTACTTAAAACAGTAACCCTAAAACGCCGGACAAGTAGTTTATCATATTATAATAATTTATATTGCACGCACAAACACGTTAGCCATGAATAATATAATACCATCATAATAGAAGTAAATTTAATTTTGTTCACGAATTTCGCTTTTGGGTGGTATAATAATATACTTTATCGTCAAGGGGTAGAGGCGAAATCGTCTTAATAATATATACTGCACGCGTTTATCTTTCCGATGCTCGGTTTTCGTACGAATTCTGATGCAACAGGAGATTGTTGCGATCCCCATATACTAATAGCATTCAGTTCCCATTTAGGGGGAAAGGTCTCCGTGAGCGCTATTCTTGTAAGATTTAAAAATAAAAAAAAATCGAATTAACATATATTATTATACATTTCAATAATAAACACATTTACAGACAATCCACCGCGGTATCATAATAAAAATGTAATTTTCGCAAAAGGGTTTTCGAGTTGCCTTTACTACTAAATACTACGATGTGCACGGATTTTAGTTCTTTTGTCAGTCATGCGAACCAGCTATTGTTCAAAGGATTATCAGCAGTGGTTAATGTGGACGGATGGTCCAGCTGACGATGACAAATCTTCTCAATCTGCAGTAAGTTCAATCTAAATCGTGTCATAAAACGTTCACATGTATTAATAACAAATATATAGCAGATCTCAGATTTACAATTAGTATTCAAATTTTACATGACCAAAATATGTACATGAGCATATTATTCTAAAAATTCAAAATATGTATAAACATATATATATTTATATATTATACTAATAGGCGATTTATCTATTAATAATGTATGGCCGAATGGGTCATGGGTGTTTAATTTAACATTTCTTTTAACCCTCAGTAAATTGTAGTAGACAATAGTTGGAAAAATTTACAAAAGAAAATTTATTTTGTTTGTGTGCTGTCGGTGAAAACATAAATTTTTAAATTTTAAATTAAATTTTCTAGTCCTCAAAGGATCGTCGATTCGTCCGTAAAACTTGCTTTGTGCCAACTGAATAGGTAATCTTATTAAACATCGACTGATGTACTAAATTGAATAATTTTGCATATTAAGCATGCCTGAAGGAGATAATATTACATCTATTGAATCTTAGAGTTAGGATCAATGAGAAATGAGAATACTTTCAATAACTTTTATTAGTGATAGGCAAGAACTTTTCAAAATATCAATTCAGTCATCTAAATGTTTGCAAATTCTTCCTTCAACTTTTTCAAATGTTTTGCAGAATATTGACCATTTTAATATAATTAAAATCATCATAAAAATTCTAATATTGTAATAACTTCCACCGAATTGTCTAAGCATGTGCGTGAGAACAAATGGAATGATTTTAAAGTATGTAATAATAGATACACGTATGACGTAAAACATTATTTATTTATTTATTCAATGTATCTAATAAATAATGTAAGAACATTATCAAAATCAGTTGATTTTATCGTTAATCACGTGGAACAAAGAGTATACACTTGCCCTAATTAATTTATCTAGTCACCGTGAAAATGTATGTATTCGCATGATATATTTCCAAGATCTAATTATAATAATACTTATAATAGTAATAATAAAAAGTTATTGTAAAGTATCTAAGGCAATTATTACGTAATTCGTACCTATAATAACAATGTATGAGTATAATATGTATTTACGCGTTTATAATAATATATATTTTTTACGTCCAAGAGACTATCCAATAAACATAAAAAATTAGGTTTATGGTTTTTTAACGCTCTTGTTCTAACACAAACTCTTTGTCACAATACTTGTAGTACCACAATAACCTTTTAATGTTTTTTTCGCATAAGATTCTCCGAACATCATAAAAAATGTTCTTATATAAAACCACACCACGCAGGGGTCAGGTTTTATAATGAGTGTCTGGACGGTTTTACTTTTATGGTCCTTTATTAAAATGTATTGGAATTCTATATTCTGCATAACATAGAAATACAGTGAAATTTTCTTGTAACGGATTTCTTTAAAATGGCTATCTCCTAATAACGAAAAACAACTATAGTTAAGTTTCCAATGTATAAATTACTTTTCTAAAGCGGAAATTCACCATTAACCGGAAACAGTTACATTATGATTTTCACGGAAACAAAAAACTCTCTGTCGAGAATAAAATTGTTGGTTATAAAATTTACTACATATTATAAAATATATATGTGAAACTTGCTGAACAGAGTTAAGAATAAACGGTTAAGAAACGGAGTTATAGGAGACGGACTTCTTAAAAAGCGGAAATGGGTAATTTTGTGACAGCAATTTCGTGCTTGAAAGAACTATACTTAACTTTTCAACCGTCATTTCAAACGCTGAGTTATTGGAATATTAACAACAAGAGCCCAAGAAGTGCCGTTTGAAATCAACGAAAACATACAAATATTACAAACTATTTTGTACAAACCATTTGACAAATGTAATAAAAATAACTATAAACTGTAATGCAATAAGATTAAAAAAATTGTAACATTAAAATAAAAATGTATTTAATATGTACCTAAAATTATTATATTCTAAACGGAGTGTTAGAATCTATTGATTTTACAATGATGTGTGTTCTTTTTTATTTATTTTTTTTTTTTTAATTTTGTGTCTGACGACACCTTTTTTGGTAGTAAAAATGATTCGATTTTCTTAAACCGCAACTTTTCTGAAAGGAAAGTGAATGTAGATGGTACTTGGGCAAGTCAAAAATTCAACTTTTTCATTACTTTTTAAAAAAATCGAAAATAATAATAAAAAATTACAAAAAAACAGGAAATTTTACGCAAAATCACGTTTTTACAAATTGCATTTTTTTAAAATGCTCTAACTCAAAAACGAAAAACCGAAACAATTTGAAATTTTCACCAAATCTTTATATTGGCATTTTCTATACGGACTTAAGTTTTTAAAATATTTTGTCATATTTTGACTTATTTATAAACAATTTAAATTTTCAATTTTTGTAAAAAAAAATTTTTTAAACATCTATAAAATTTAATTGGCTGACCGAAATTCTTGAAAATTTAATACAAGATTTATAATAAGTTCAACTTATCGTAACTAAAATATATCGGAGATCGTTTCACTCGATTTTTTTTTTTAAGCCCATAAAGCTCAAATTTGTATAAAATATGTTAAAATCGCGATAATTTGCAAGATATTTTGTAGATAAAAATTCATAAAATCTATTCTGTTCATACTTAAGGTTTAAAATTTTAACACTAGGTTCTCTAATCTTAGATAAGCTAATCTTCAAAAATATATAAAAAAATTTCTACAGGACTTAAAAGAAAAAATTTTATGACTGTTTGAAATTTAAATTTTTACGAAATTGCATTATAATTCAATTTAAATATAAAATATTATATTATTATATACACATTTTAGACAAATATATTAACTCCGTTCAGAATCGTTATTCGTATACATTCAAATTTAACAAATCCATTGTAATAATGACCTATCCTATAAACGAGGTGCACTCCACCACCAACTATACAGCAAAGCGAGGCCCATCCGTTTTTTTTGGTATTGAATTTATATAAAATTAGGTACATACACATAATTTTTTTTCAATCTATCTTTAATGGAAACTTTTTTACATAACGGAAAAATCAGTTAATTCCGACGAGTGATTCCGTTGTGAAGGGGTCCTGCTGGCTCTATTGTCATAAAACATAATTTATAGCTACAGGATATATCTTATATTGAGAACCAATTGTGGTGTATTTCACTATATATTGTTTCGCTTATCGATATATAAACGACGATTACGTTTTGTCACTCACCTTCATGCATGTACATTTCGAAAAATCAATACGACCGTAGTCGTCGGTAAAAACATAAAAACACAGTCGAACGGAAGAGCTTTTCCCCCACATTCGTTTTAAAGACGACGGCTCCAGCATATATTTATAATATATATATCCAGCCGAATCGAATGTGAACAAATCCGTTTCATGCAATTCCATGCGGTGGCGGATGAACAATGGATTTCGCATCGGCCCACGTGCACCCAATGTTTTTATCGCGCAACCAGCAACGATGCGACCGGCCTCCATTTAATTTTTTTTTTTTTTTTAACTCTTAATAATGGCAAAATGTATATTTAAGGATTTGATAAATTGGTGTTTTATTTTTGCACTAGGTAGATAAATATATATTTTATTCGTATATTGTATTTATTTATTTTTATTTACGCGATATGTATTGTTAAATATTGACTTGAATTTATACAATATTTATGAGTTATACATGGGTTATACGTATTGAATTGTATTACATTATAGTTTGTAGAAAATGAATAATGTTAGTAGGAAATTTGAATAAATAAAATATAATACAAGTAATACTGTTAAACCTTTCTGATATTATACATATAACGAATACGCAATTTATTATTTCGATGATATTATTAGATTAGGTTGGAAGACACATTTCGATATCCATTTTTTCTAAAAGTTAATTTTTTGAATACTATTTTAAATTATTAATTTTCCCAATGTCGTTTTTGCAAATAATTCATTTTTTGCAAATGATTCTCCCAATAGGAAAAAATTTTACACGTTCATGTGCTATTGCTCTTTTAATATTTTCACGCTCTGGAAGTGTCGCTAAAATACCTGCTAATATTTGTTGCGATTCGTAGTTGTGTTTAGAATGTTGAGGTATTTGTGATCCTTTATAAATTAATAGATTTTGAACAGACCTATTCGTGATGGCACAAGTGTATTCACTTTTCTTTTTAAATTTTCATTTTTGGTTTTCTGGATGTTTAAAATATAGGTATCCATACATAGAAGTCGTCCTCTTCTACTTGAACTTATGATTTCGGCTATTATTCAATAAAAAATAATAAAAAAAAACTTAACAATTTCAGACGTTTGTCTAAAATGAAACTAAAACAAGAATGTGAAATCAATGTTTCATATTTTTACAAATTGGAAAAATTAGATATTTGGAAAAATAAAATTGGAAATGATAAAATTTGGAAAATAATGATTAGGAAAAATGACCTCCAATCATTAGATTAGTGTAACACTACAATAGTAATACTCAAACTGCAATACTCAAAAAAGTTAAATATTTGAATAACAGATAATAGAATTATGTATTTTTTATATTTAAAGAGCTGCTTACATTATTAATTTTCGTGTGTATACCAGTCGCGAGTTGGCGTTTTTAACGAATCTTTTGAAAATTAACATTACCAAATGCGATATCCGTCAGTCTCACGGATGACAATCACGAACACATTGATATTATTACTTATATGTTATAAAAGTCGTTTGAAACGGATCCCTGTTATCTAACTAATTATTATCGTCGATCTATATATACTATATAGAGTAACATAGATTGAAAAAAATCATCCCTCTAATGCATGTTTAATAACAGTATTGTACTTATAAATGGGCATGTTCAAACGGTTAATATTGCAGGGCGCGGTCTGTTGCGTAATTCCCATTAAGCGGCAGCAGTTTGCCGGTAGACTATTTATACATAATGAATAATGATTAATGACCATTATGTGAATTTTAATATATTGAAAACAAAGATGATCGAATAAACTTGATCATTATAATATCCTGGTCTTCTTAAGTTTTAAACACTAATAATGTTCAATCAATAATCGACATTGTTCAACTACTGGACAGGATGCTGGACAGTTCACCCCAACAAGTTTTGAATCTAATGACAATTTCTCCGCCAAATAGCTATAGCATGCTATCGACGTTCTGAACGATTTTCTAAATTTTACCTACGTATTACGTTTTGGATTATCGCCCTCTCACGTACACGGTATGTACAGACTGACTGCATAAAGATTCTGTTTCCGCGTCAGTTAATTACGGCAAAGTCTACGTCTTACAGTTAACGTTGTCATTGGCACAGCTTTGACGGCCGCGGCCCCGCGGGGCGCAACTTCGTTGTGTACACCCGGATGTATAAATTATTTTATTAATATAAGGAACAAAATTACTTTTCATAAAATGTGGTCGGTGGAGGAAGGGGGGAAAGAGCGCGCACGATTGTATACAACGTATTTTTGATGTAAAACGAAATGTAAAATGCGAATTACTGTTTAATAATATTATTATTAAACATCATAATATTATATACTAATAATGTCAATCCGAAAACTTCAATATATTATTATTATTATTATTATAATAAATATTTAGGTAAATACGCACGCCCCGATGGTGCGCGTGCAAGTCGGCTCGGCTGGTTTTCTTTTGAACTTTGTGATAATCCGCTGTTCGGTTCGCCGACTCGGCGATAAGTTTTTCGCGGAATCGGTCGGCCGAATTAAAATAATTAATTTTTTTTATCGCTGACGTGCGGTCTCCTCTCGTCGTTACTCGCAGCCTTCACTATTCCTTTTTTCTCTTTCCTTTTCTTTTATTTATTTATTCTTTTTTTTTATATACACACACACACCCACACACACACACACACACACACACACATATATTATGTTTATCATTCGGTTTTGCGTACATGTAAACATGCGTATATACATTTATATGTTTTTTTTTTTTTTTTAAAGTATACACGAAGTCGCTCGCATAGAAATAATAACAATAAGATGTCTTCCGTGCACAGACATCATGCCGAACGAGGGGTCCCTTTTTTCGATCGACATTTTGTATTCTCTAGTCGGAAAAAAGTGACGGGGAAAAAATAGAAATAAAACAAAACAAAAAGTAACCCAAAAGAACGGAGGGGGAAAAAAAAGAAAATATCTACATCATCATCCGTTTGTAAGAGTACTCGAGTAGACGGAATGCGACGACGATGCGCTCTTTAAAACGCGACCGCATCGTAGCGGTATTATAATATTATGCGTATAACATTATATATTGTGTTACAGTTGAAAGTGTTGAGTTTCGTTATTTTATGAAATAAGTAGGTAGTTCATGGATTCACTTCGAATATGCGTTATTGGTTAAAATATGAGATAATAATAAATGGAAATTGTACTTTAACCAGTATTTCATAGAATATCATCTATAGTCAAACTAAAATTTTTGTTTGATGTTCGTAAAAAGTATTGAATACATTTAAATAATATATATATATTTAAATCAATTATATATTTCAAGCTGAATCAATTATGATTACCTACATTATTTATTCGTATACATGCCATTGTGGCATTTTAAGTTATTTCTGTAAACACACAGTTTTTTATTTTCATTTTTTATCACATCTATCATCAAACTCACATATTTTAATATTGTTAAAATTACACTATTTGATGAACAATTTTGAACACTAATATCTACTTTTTTTGTTTATTATTATTAAACCTAAATCATTTGAATTCTTTGAAAGATATTATAATTAATATGTATTTAAAATAATAGACGAACCAATTAACAGTCAACACGTATGACGACTGTATACAACGATTACTGAACTTGAATTTGTATTGAAAATCTTCATAATAATACATGAACAACGATAATTTTATAATCGCAAGATAAAGTGAACATTGCCGATTCCGACATCAAGGACATCATGGTGTTGTCTGATTTATTTTTATGTTGGATAACAAAATGACAATGTCTTACATATTTTAAACAATTAGACACATTGACAAAATGAGTCATCACGGGAATGTATAAAATGACTATTTAAATTAGTATAAATTAAAAACATCACCTACACGTTTTAGTTATTTCATAAACTGTTTCCACACTTTAACTGTAACATATTATTTCACATTATTCTACGGCTGGTATACGGTATAATGGAGCGCGCGATTTGCAGCGATGATGTTTTCCAAAAATATAATATCCTAATAGTATTAGCCAACGACATTATACATTTTTGTTCGGGAATCTAAATCTAAGTTCAAGTCGAACTCTATAACATATATGAAACGACTATACATATGAACATATATGAAACATATATATTTATGTAACAAATGTTTCGTGATTCAAGCGGGCCAAATTTGACCCGCCATCATTTACTATCTGGTCCTCGAAAGCATTCTACATTCAGCACTTGCGTATCTATATTTTACGTTTATGTTAAGAAAAAAAATTAAAAAATTAAGTAAACTGCAAACTATAAAGTATTAAATAAAGCTATTAAATTAATATATATATTTAAAAATAATAGTATGTAATAATAGGTACCTATAACTAAAATTCTAAGGACTTTAAAGTTTAAGTGAAAATTTAAAATTTCAGAGCCGGAAATTTTTTTTTCGTATGACCCGCGGTAAAAAAGTTTTGTTACCATTGACTTAAGAGATAGATGATAATCTCTTGTAAATCAATTTTACATTGTATATATTGCATGTAATTTATCTTTATGATTAATTTAAAAAAAAAACTTTAAGAAAAAAACAACCAGTGGGACTTCTATGAATAAATTTGATTTTTCATCGTCACCGTTGGAAATTTCCATCGTTGTTAAATTTTTAATCTGACCACCGATTTTTCTCTTCCCGTGCCGATGTTTCGCTGTAACGTCTTTTGTAAGTAGAACGTCATTGCATAGTTTGCGCGGTAAATATTAATCGTTTTACAGGAGCCTGCAGCTGCAGATTGCATCATGGCCGGTAATATTTTTTTCCCTTTCCGCGCGCGCGGTGTCAACATCGGTCCGCTAATTATTAAAAATTCAACGCGGTAAACATTCAACTCGTCCGTCGTCGTCGGTATAACTATGGAAACGTGTAAATCAACAATATAACGTCTGAAAATCATTTCCGAGAGGATTCGCTTTTTTCTTTTTTTTTTCGGGGTTTAGAGGGTTTTTTATGCACAACGCACCCACGCACTGTATTTATTATACGGAGGTCTTATTGTTGTCTGCGAGAGCTAAATTCTATATAAGTACCGTGTATACGTGTCAAGAGAAAGGGTTATAAGTTTAAACAATTCGTTGCAGTATATATAGCGTATAGTCTTATACGGTCGTTTCTCCGCCGTATATATAATTCACAAAATCGAATATCTTCTACCCCTAATGAACACGGGATTTTGTATCACTTTCATCCTCTGATTTATCAATTCATGGATCCGATGTATACGACTAAAAAAATATGAATTTAATGATCATTGAAACATTTTTTATTAGTTTTTTTTTTTTTTGTCGATCAGCAATAATTTAGTTTCTTGAAAATTAATATAATCATGGCATGTACGGAACTATTTTATTTGCTTTTGGCCGGTGGGCCTAACGCAAATTTCCCATTTGTCACGACGAAAACCAAAATAACAACTATACACTAATATCGTTGTACGTGATAAAATACTAAACGGTACCAATTTCAAAACCTGTCTCCCGATTGAGGTTATTTTATTATTCGATAATAATTGGAAAAAAATTTGAATAATGACTACCCTTATCAACCAAGGTAGATGAACTAGACAAAAGTTTTATCAGAAAAGTACCCGTTTCACGTACATCGAGCAATCCTTCAGATCGGAATCATGTACACTGATGATGACTGCTGCAGACACAACAATTATTATAAATAAAACAAAATAAAAACACATATCTTGGTAAAACCAATAGTTATCGTTACACTCAGTCTAAAATCTATAGATCATTTTAGAGCCCTTGTGTTTTAAAATACGTTTTCCAATGGTAATTTTTTATAATTTTTCGATGGTTTTTACCGCATTCGAGTCCAGGGTCTATAGTTGTATCATTCGTCGTATCATTTCCTGGACTAATAAAGTAGAAGCCGCTTATTAGGAATACGGATAATTGATACAATCTTGTAATTGAAACTAAATGTCCCGGGATGGACCGGCCGGATATTAACACATAGAAAATAAATCGGGTTAAAAGGTACGGTTACAGCTTGTCTATGGTAAACAAAGCCAAAATCAGGTACACATTTTTATTTTGTGCAGTACACATGTGACAATTTTGTAGTGCGCAGAGTGTATCGTAACTCGTATTGAGTACACAAAAATAGTCACTGAGTTTAACACAAATATGAACACCAGATTGATTATTGATGATAAGTGGCAAACTTGCAACAATTATGTATACGATTGTAAAATTAAAAAGCAAACGTGAAATTGTTTTCAAATAATAAACAATGGTATTCGAGTTACTAATTTATCTATTTATGACGAATTAAACGGGTGATCGTAATTACAATGAAAATCAGGATTATAACGAATGTCAATTTTGGACGACTACATACTATAGTTCCATCGCAGACGTTTTGGAAATCTTTGCGCATAGACGCAATTACGTCAATATATAAATATTCTGTGTGATCGAAAGATATATTACCATTATACTTTTCAAGCCATTCCGTCCATCGCGTTCCAATGCATGTGCGTCGTACGCATAACAATAAAATACCAGATCAAATTGAATTTTTCCCCTGCAGGTTCACGTGCTGGTACAATTATTATGCGATATATATGTGTAACAAGGCGATTTAATAAATTACGCCATAGGCACCCATGGGAGGGGGCAAGACGGGGAATCTGACCCCATCTCTATACTTCAAATGTAATTTCAAATTTTTAACTTTAATTATATATATTTTTTAAATAAACATTTCATTGATATTTATGACCAATATAATTAATTTTTTTATTGTGCTAGTCACCGATTAGATTTAGTAATAAATTAATGATTTAAACAAAACTATGGTTATTCTAAATACTGCTGGTGCAATTAAAGAAATTATAAAATTTTATCTTGAAAAAGCTCTTTGAAAAAAACCTATACCAAACGTTCAAATTTTATGAAATACGGTGGGCTTTAAAATATTAAAGTATTTGGCTATGTTTTGAAAATGTATTTCAATAATTTATTATCTATTAACTGTTAATGGTATAATTACTTCGAGTACTAGATATCGTTCACTTTAACTCTTTTTCTCAACCATAATAATTATGTAATTATTACAATGATAATAATTGCCAAATATAACGCAGTTTTAGAAAACCGGTCAGTAATATGGTATATCAATGGAACTTTAAAAAGTTCGAGAATACGAAGAGGAATAATTGTTAGAAATGTTAGAAAATAATAGAATAAATGCAAATAAAATCTGTGATTTATTTATTCATAGACTCAAAATCTTATCGTAATTTAGGTTTGTACCATAATTTCTGGAAAACAATCACACAAACATAAATTATTCATGTGAAACTACCAAAAACAATAATTATCGAGTATCAATTTTTATACCTCATCTTAATTCTTAAGTCAATAATTTAATAAATTAAAGAAAGATTTAAAAAAGGTAATAGAATAGATTTTTCTCTAAAACATCTTCATTTACATATTATACATAAAAAATGAAAAAACACGAGTATACTGAAAATATAAAAATGTATTTATAATTTTTATAGAATTGAAAATTTGTCAGTTGAAAATAAAATTTGGTATAGTATATGCCACAAAGAAAGACTTGCAAAATATTGACATTATAGATTTACTTGAAAGCTTTGAAGCAAAATATTTTCCTCCAGTAATTACAATTGCATTAGAAATGTTTCTATCATTACCAGCTATAATAAGTTGTACAACACTATAGCAGTAAGGACATTTAGTATTATACGAACATTAAAGATTTGGCGTTGGCTTAGGTCAACGACAGGCGATGACCGATTAAATGGACTATGCTTAAGTACATTGTATGCTAAGCTTTCATCTTGTAAAAATGTAGATATAGTATAAAAGAAAAAAAACCATCGAATAGTTAATAACAAGATTTGCTATACGGAACAAGACGAAGAATTCGGTTTTTATTTAATAATGAACACACATAATAACAAAAGTATGACATATATTTTTAACTAGAAAAGAATAAACTTTTTTTTTTTGAATAAGGAATGTACTTTTTGGTGTTTGATTCCACTATACCTGTCCCTGAAAAATTTCCTGCGGGTGTCCATGAATAACGCTTGCAGTCTTAGTGCGAGTCGGCGGCGGCATGGTATTCTCGGAGCCGATAATATGTATGCAGAAAAGACACGTGGGGGTTACTGAACTATATTGTAGTTGTCAAAATATTACTAAGCGAACGCGGTCGGATAACCAATGGAAACCGCAGTGTGAAAAACGGGTGTGCGCGAAAAAGGTCACCACGATGGTGCATGATTTTCACGATAAAGGTGTATAAATACGACTTGGTAAGTATTTATATCATATATATGGCGAAGGTATTTTTACGTTTTTCGTATCCGGGCCGGACCTTTCTTCGTACAATATACACTCATCACCGTTCATCCTTATTCGTCCTCGTCACCTGCGTCCTGCCACGCGAGGCGAGAGCACGTGACCACGCGGATCATGCAGCGGCGGCGTTTAACCATCTGAAATTGCATTCCAATGCAAATGTCTCCCCGTACGCATACGAGAAAATAAGAAGAAAACAAAACCATAACGGTATGAACGGTGATGACTCGTCGTCCTGGGGTGCTCACCAAAGAAATATGTAACATGAAACTTTTTGTATGCAGTCAGTCTCAGAAACTAGTTTCGCGTTGATCTGTGTAGTGAAGACACTTAAACAATGAAACTATGTAAAAAATATATATTAAACATGTAAATAAGTATGTAATGTATATATAAGTATGTTAAGCGTAATTTGGTTTTATTGATTAGTTAAAAAGTATAGTGTACCTACTTACTTACTTTATTTCAATACGTTGAAAAATACGAAAAAAATATTATAAATAAAACTAGTACTGGTATTTTAAGTATGCAATTTAATAATAATAAATAAGTTAGTAAATCATAAATCAAATTATTAGATATTAGTATATAACATACTGCGTAAAAGTGCATGACTGTGTGAAAATGTTCATAAAACTGAAACAATGAAATCAAAATGACAAATTTTGTAAACTATTAATAAAAAAACTCGGTGTGTGTTTCCCTATACAAATATATCCGCTCGTTTCATTCAATTATAGTACCTAGTATAAATTTCGTGTTTATAATTTCTCTGGTGTGCGCCAAGGATTTATCAGCGTCGTTGTTACGTATCTATATGTATATTATGTATATCGCTCACTCGTTTCAACAACATCATATCTCAAAAATTGGCTATTTTTAGTTATGCCCATATTATTTAGATAGATATTTTGATTTTTAAATTGAGAATAAAAAGCAATATTACATTTAAAGTATAGCTCACATATTTAAAATTTCAATCGATAGATTAGAATTTATTTTAGACGATTTTATTCTACTTTGGGCACGTATTGGAATGGTTTTGAAAAAAATTGCGTACTTTGGGTGGGTCACCTTTACAAACGTGTCAATGGGCGCTCATTTCGGCAACCCCGGGACTGAGATGTCGCACCTTTTTATAACGCGCGTCTCGTATTTTATCGTTTTGCACGAGTGTCCGCGGCCTTGCAGTATATTAATAACATTTAATAACAATACGACGGCGGTAAGATTCCGAAATTCTACTTGGTATGAAAAATATATGAGCCTTAGTGGTTTTTAATCAATACGACGGACGACCCCAAGCTAAAACTTGAATCGTTGGAACCGGGATTTTTTGTATGGACTTACGGAGAAAAAAAATCCATTTTACCATTCATATTCTTATTTTAGATTTTTATACACACGTGTAATATTTTATACAAACTTTTTCTCAACAAATACAATAGACATACAGAGAGATTCGACTTTTTGGATATCTTATTTTAACATGGAAAACTGATATATATATATATATATTATACTATGTCAAGGGTCTCCATCCTTCTTTACGGGGGGCTGATTCTGAGATTTGCTTCGGAATCACGGATAAAAATTGCTTAGAGGTGCCTAGATAGAAAATTTAATCGAAGATGCCAGATGGACATACGAATTATTTTCTAACCATTTTATTTAATTTTTATTGTATTTCATAATATAAGGTTAGGTAATACAATTTTTAAGGACAACACCTGATGAAACAAATATGATCTATTATATGATTATTATGATATCTATGATTATTTATACCTTGATAAATTAAATAGGAAAGTAATTAATTTGAAAATTATAATAATATTATCAAAACATTAGTTAACTATGGTGGGTCAGTTAGAAATTCTAATATGTTTTAATATATTTGCGGCTCGTAAAAATCTTGACAAGCCGCAACCGATCCGCGGGCCGTAAGTTGAAAACCCTTGTATTATATAATTATACAAACTATATTACAATAACTTAATTACAAGAGTTATTTATATCGCCTTTAACTTTCGAACTTTATGAGATCAATGCACCACTGCAGCTTTCTATTTTTAATCTTAACCTCGTCCAAGTTTGGTTACGTGTTTGATATTTTCACTTTGAACACCGAGAAAGAACATTTTTTCCATTTGAATTTCTGTATAATTATAGTATAATATTCAGACAAAAACTTTTCTAGAAATAACAATTAATGTTCGACTTCACGTTTAATTTTAACGTAGACTAAACTCAATCAATTATACACCCGAGAGCTACCGTGTCAAGACCACATTATTACATCGCATATTTTAGTTTGGTGCAGATACAGTTTACTTAACGATTGACTAGGCCGAGCTGCGTATCCGCATGCATTCTGGGGCTTCAGCACGTTTTCGATTGCGCGCGCATACACCGGCATCATAGCTATTGGCCGGCAAGACAGACTTCAAAACACGACTGAAAGCGATACACATCCAATGAGGTGCATGCAAGGTGTTGCATGTGCACTTCCTGTTTCGCTCAAAACCGGTTATTAACTATTGCTAATAATCTAAAGCGAAATAACAATCTAATACTCGATATTTTTTTTATAATTTTTTATTTTATTTTTTTTCCGTTATCTTTGAAATAAAATCTAATTTGAATAATTCAATAACATTTTTAGGTAGTCATTAACAATAGTGAATATTATGCATTCCGTAGAGGTAGTTTCAAACAATTTTATTCGTGCAAAAAATTAAAGCACTTGTATTTCAATTTAAATTACATTACGTCAGTTATACAATTTCCCTAGGACATTCGTGTATTTATAACATTCAATGGTGTCTTAATTATACTTGTAATAACTATATTATAATATCTATATACTATATCATTCATGAGCACGTATACTATAACAATTGGGCAAGTATTTCTATACAATATTATTAAGTAAACTCGTTGCACAACCCATTAAACATAGGTACACAAAACAAATATTATTTTATGTACTATATCTATATATACGTACTTACGGGGTAGGATTTAATCCTTAATTCGAATCGCTGGGTTTACTTCTTTTCGCGTCAAATTGGGTATAGTTAAAAAACTTCGTTGTGCTTTTCCCGATAATATGCACTAGGAATCCTGTAGTAGATTTTTCACGTATCATCGTAATTTTATAACGCGTTGCATATAATTTAAAATAATCTTTTTACTTTTCAAAGACGATCTATTTCTGTTGGTGCATTTACGGGAAGACGCAATTCGTTTAAACTTCAGTATATTATACATATATATATATATATATACACACACCTTAGACGTATATATATTACTTAGACGTCACGCGTATAGTGACAAAAAAACAAAATTATTTTTTTGGCACCTTAGTGCGTGTGTAATGATGATGCATGTTAGGCATCTTGTCTTTTTACGTGGAAACAATTAATTCATAGAAATATCAAGCCAAGAATAATGGAATATTGGTATACAAGAATTTTTCTGACCACATTAACCGTACGGTGTTACAAATCACGTCCACAGTCATAATAGACGCAATCAAGCGCTAAGAGGTGCCCGCCGTCTTCACGTCTCCGACTAATAATATAAATATTTCTCGGAATTTATTAAAACTTATACTGTACTATATTTAATTATAATTAATATAATATTATTATAAGAATATGTCTGTAAGCCACAAGAGTTCAAAATAATGGGATCTAATTATAAAGTGCACTATGGTTTACGGGGTTTTTTTTTTTTGTTCGAATGATTATATATACATAGTTCAAAACTTTAAGAATCACATATTGACATGGTCCAATAGAATATTGTGCAAGTTTATTTTTCAATTGTATATTATTATTCCAATGTTTCAAATCGTGTGTATTTTATGTATCATGTAATTTTCCAGTTATCTATATAGGAAAATAAAAATCTTTTTTAATTATCCTTTTTAAACATTCTTTTTAAATGTACCACAAAATATTCAAAATATTAATGATAAGAATAACATTAGGTTTTTCTTACGAACGCCAAACCATATAGTAACGTAGATATTATTTTAAAGGCCTAAAAATAAACAAATACATTTGATGAATACAATAATACATAAATATTCAAAAGATATTAAAATTAACTCTAGTAAAAAATAAAAATAAAAAAATAATGAAACCATTATTAATTATTTAACATATGCACCAAACTTTGTACCAGGAAAACAGTATTTAAGAGCAATTTGTAGCGAAACCCTATGCCCAGTGAGCCTATAATATTATTTTTTTTTAATGTATTTTCACTAAAACCCCTTCGGGATAAAATACCAATTATATTATACTTACCTACTTACCTGCGAGCAATATTCCCTGTCTCATTCCCAATTCCCAGCATCAATCCTTTACTGTAATCATAATAGTATATATACTAACCTTCGTCGATGAAATCAATTTTTCATTTCACTATACTGATTCTAACCGATTCCAAAAATTTTTGTTAACACAGAAAAAGTATATTATATATATTTTAATCTAAAATATTATACTTTCTTATAAAAAAATCTGAGTTTTATTAAATCACCGATTTTTTTATTAGATCATAATATTATATTAAAATCAATTTCTAATCATTTCCTTTTTTCCCTATCAATCGTTTTGTATTCCTTATTACTAAGTAAAGTATTGGTTGTATTATTTTAATATTAGTCACTAAAACCAAATACATTGGATTGTTAAATTATATATTGCTATAGTGATCATTGTTATAATACTCGTGATTTCAAAATTAATATCATCACATTTTAGGTAATGTGATTTTATAACTAACATACAAAAAAATAAAATAAAAAAAGTACCTGATATTTGATTTATGTGAAGTATAACATTTATTGTTATTTAAATAACCATTAGTTACTGAGCAATAATATAAATTTAATATGGCTATTGTTTTTACGTTATTTTAATAATAATTTAAGAAAAATATTTAAATATACCTAATTACAAAAATAGTGTTACAGTTATGTATGATGTCTGACTAAGAAATATGACTGAAATGTTATTGAAATTTATTTAACTATATTGAAAAAGAAATTTAAAAAAAATATTTTTCATTACTTTCATAATGCTATTTTGACATAACTAAGTATTTATATAATGTGATTTTTCCTCGTGGGTAAGTACGTCAAGATATCAGACACGTGCTACGCATGTGTATTTCTTACGACATGTGTTTAGTGCTTACACTAAATGTTACACACGTATACGATCACAGGAAAGATGAGACAAGCAACAAATCGGCGTCGGAAAACGTGAACTCACCAAAAAAAAAAAAAAAACGGGTTTTTCGATTATTAGGACCGGTGCGCGGTGGGGAAAAAAATCCACGTCACCGGGATAAAATAAAGTGGAATTTAGTCATGTGGGTCTCCTAGTGATTGTTCTTAATTTATTTTTTACGTCGTTTTTTCTATACTTTAGTTTATACCTACCTACCGGCTACCTCCATCCCACGGTCATGGTATGTTGGACCGGTGCCCGGTGGGGAGTTGGCACTCATGATGATATCCGTCTTAAGCATCTTGACCAAGATACTTATACTTAACGGTGAAGTTTTACCTGTATCGACTATAATATTATTGTCCTGCGCGAACATCTCGCGGCTTTGCGTGCGGCACGTTCTCGGCTAGACATCGGCGGTCAATCGATATACGCAGTCGTCGCGGCGGTGGTGGTAGCGAGAACGAATCGGCTCGGTTCGCGAAACGAATATTGCGATAACCTACGATACAACGGATTTTATTCCATTATTATTGTATCATCATTACATTGTTTTTGCTCGCCGTAGACGTTTTCGTTGGACGCACAATTGATTAGGTGTAATGATGTTGAACGATGGGAATATCTGCTGCCGCAATGGAGCGACCGAGGGCAAAGTCATTTTATTCGCCGCTATGAGCTTTTCAATTTGTGAACTTGGCTCACTCAAGTTGTCCTACAACTTTATCATGGTTGAAATAGGTATCATTATCAATATCATGAAAATCCTATGTTTTTTTTTTTTGATATTGTTATGAAAGTTGTAGGACAACTTGGATGGGCCAAATTCACAACTTGAAAAGCTCATAGCGACCGATAAAATAAATTGCAAATTCTAAAAAGTGACTGACAAATTCCTGCTAATCCTAAGCATTATTTTGATATCGATTTCAAAGTTGTCGGGCAACTCAGATGGGCTACGTGAAGTTGGCCCACCTTTTGTATTTTTGAATTTATGGCAAAAGTATGGACTTACAAATTCTAAAAATGAACTTGCAAATAACTCGCAAAACAATGGCATGGTTTTGAAAAAGATTGCGCAATTGAGTGGGTCAACTTCACGAACATGTGGATTTGGTTTGGTTTAATAGAATTCTATATAATATATATATATATACAGTGGCGTATTTACGGGGCAGGGGTCCTGGGTCTCAACCACCCCCTTCCAGAAAAAAAAAAGGTTAAAAATTTATAAATAACTTGCTTGAGAAAGAGAATATTAATTCATATTATGTGTTTTTAATGTTTCTATTACAATAGTATTTATAAATAACTTGTGTTTAAATTTTTTCCGACGACGGTAACGACGTCGATAACGACGTAATGTATATTAAATTAATATTAGTACGCGGCCGTATAGTAGACCAGGGGTCACCAACCAGTAGATCGCGATCGACTGGTCGATCTTTCTAGGCATATAGGTCGATCGTTATAAAAATCAATTTCACCATTATTGGTCGATCGCGTAATAAATAATCCGATAATGTATACATCATTATTATTATGAAGAAACAATAAATTATTATTCTTTGGAGCTAAGACATTTTTTTTTTTTTTTTTGGTCATCAAACAATTTTTTTAAGACCTAAGTTATCAATGATCTTGGATGTCGATTACCAGGAACTTAAAATTTCGAATGTATCTCACTTGTTTAAAAAGGTTAGCGACCCCATGTATAGTAGATAGTCTGCGTTTGTTCGGCCGTACTTGCAGTTTGACGGCATCGACTTAATATTGTAATCGCAACACGAATACACGAATAACACTACAATATAGTATATAATATATTATTAACCACATATTTAAAAAATACGCACCTGTATATATATACTATATAGGTACCCGTCCATGTTCCCTTCTCATACGAATAATACACATGGTAAAACTAAGTGCATTAGTACAGTTATTTAAAAGTATTTTACATTACCTTGTTTATAGCGTTAAATTTGTTAATCTATACTTAAATTATTTTGTACATATACTTTATATGTACACATCAAATCGATTAATATTTCTGTACTGTTTCGCTCTTCGGGGGTTATTAACATAAATAACTAAAATGTGCTTAATAACGAATAAAAAAATAAATTAAATTATCCAGCACTCATTTCGAAGCTGTCAAGTTGTTGATGTCACCATACATTGCGCTACATTCCGTGCTAGTGCTATATATGTACGTATAGTCGATGTAGTCCAGGCATGTCAAGCACATGTGGTCTGCATCCTCGTTGTATATGGGATGTATTTACGTTATTTTGTAATGTTATTTATATTATTATAATGAGTGTTTAGAATTTTTCCGTCGTTTAAAATCTAATAAATCAATTATTGCATGCAAGACACAGACGACCAAAGGCGGAATTAAATGCGATTTTCGAAAAAAATTTTCTTACCTAGTGCAACTATAAAATGGTAATAAATACATTATATCGACATTTCGAATGAATCGGTAAAGTATATGAATCTTAGCTGTATACGCTAGTCGGCGGGCGAGTGACTGATTATTGAGTTTTAAATAATAAGTATGTATAAGTATGTATAAATTGCGATAAAACTCATAATTAAGTTCATAAACAATCAGTGAATGAAATTTATAAAATTCAAAATAACCTTAATAGATTTGGACATTTGGTGTGTGGTGTCAGTTGAATGGGTTGAAGCTAAATACCTAAGTGTTTTAAAATGTCGTTTTCTTGTTCTAAAAACAAGTTGAATAATATTTATCATTTTTTTGGTGTTCATATTGAAGAAATTACTTATGTATGAGGTCTTGCTGTGATGTTCCAAACGAATTTATTATATTCCTCTCGTATTGATTATATTTACATGAAAGCTGTGAGATGTCTTGGCTTTAGAACTAGAAACATCAAAGACTTTAAAAATGAACTATGTCTTATAAGTTATAACTTTGTATACTTCTCGGGTTAGACCAATATTACAGTACTGTTCAATTATTTAAAATCTCTTTCAAATAGGTCTAATTGAAGCAATAGCACGAGTTCAAAAAACGTTTTTACGTTCAATTGCATACAAGCGTAATACTCATTTTAACATCAACGTCATAAACCCACCTATTGTATTATTTCATTCTTCAACTCAGCTACTCAGGCTACTCTAAATTTAGATTCTTTTATAAATAGGCGTAGTACAATGATATTTGTTTTTTTTTCTAAGCTAGTGAATGATTTGATGTCTTGTCCTGAATTATTACAGACACTTAAATTTTATACTCCTTTTCATCGGACATCCTATAGTTATAATAATCCGATGGACCGTATAGCCAGAGAATGTAATAAGTTAATACGTTTTGATTTGTTTAATATGAAAAAAATTATAACCTTCAAACCCTTGTTTTTCAAGTATTCACTGTATTTTACACGTATTCTTAAGTATCTTGGTCATTTTATATCTAATTTTGTTATCCTACTGAACTAATCAACTAATTACTATTATTTTAAATCATATAGTTTACTTTGTACTGATTTTGATTTGTATTATTTATACGATAAGAAATATTACCTACTGTACTTGAGCTCTCATGGGTGTTTATAGAAATAAATAAATTAAACGAATAAGGATAACAAAACCGACGGACTTATAGGATTTGTACGAAATGTTTTCCATGGACAAGTTTTATTCGCCCTCACACTGTACGTATACTCATATATTATGTTCACGATTTTCTTGCCGGTCGATAATTTAAATATGACATGCCTGTTGAATTTTATAGTTGAATACATTAGTTTTTACCATCGAAATGTTACAACAACTTACTGTCATCTGCAGCGCAAATCAAACGGTCCAGCGGCGATACAATGCCGTGCGGATGGAGCACCGTTTATTAACGCCGTAGTATACATCTTCAGCTAAGTATATAATGCATGTGAGTGTATTATTTTATATTTCATTATATATGTTTTGCGCTACCTTTTACGCGAAAGACACAGATGACCAGTGGCGCATGGAAACGCAGATAAAACCGCCGCCAACGTTCGTTTACGGTCGACCGCTCTGGGCGCGACGAGAAACCATATATAAATGTAATAATACAACACCGTAACGGCCAACAATAATAATATTAATAACAGCAATAACGATAGCCGTACAACAATAGCTGCAGGACGCGATAGCCGACAATTTATTGGCATTTCGGATGCGTATCTCAGAACATCTTACATCATCGTGGGCGGGCAACGCGAATTATTCGAAAGGAAAAAAAAATCAAAAAAATTAAATAGAAGACAATTAATAATAATATCGCGAGTATCGAAAAACTCGTAAAATATCGCATTCATATGGATTTTTATCATAATATAATATTATCTGCAGGATACACAAGCGTTGGTTTTATAATATCGTCCGAACATCATCCAATTTTTTGTTTAATATTGGTAACGCTCACGTGTAGGATGCATGCAGCCACATGAGGTCGCTGTAATCGTTGACAGCGTTACAATAATAATTGACGAATATAAGTTTTCGACAATGTAGAAACAACAACAAAATTACTATTTTATAACCAAAAGATATTCATAGCAATAGTTTTCTATTGTTGATATAACCTGTTTTTATCAAAATCAACGGGCAAACGATTACAGCGACCATCATAATAATATAGTAGCTGCGCCTAGCACGTATTCTAACAATAAGAAAGCGTATCTGCGTATTATTATATTATTATAATATCAATGATACGATAAGTACAATCGTTCAAATGTATCTAGTTTCCACGTGCAGATAATATTTCCCGAGATTAATGCGTTCGCGCACGAATCCCGTACTCGAAGCTGTTCCTAGACATGCGTTGCGAACTGCAGTGTCTGCGCAACAGATATGCCATTAAAAATGAAATGCTTATTTGAAGCCGTTCGGTTTAGCGAAAAAAAATATGATAATAATAATAACAACAACAACAACCGTTTCATCGCAAAGAGCAGAGGGACCGTAAAATATTAAATTAATAGTATCCGTCGCTCGATGGCGTATATACATACATGTATACATATATTGAAGAGATGGCAGAGGGACATGGCGCATCCCCATAAAGTGTCATAGGGATGAAATGTTTTCGATTTGAAATGTGTTTTTATTTCGTTACTTCATACTTACGTAATTTTAGTGAAAATATTTATTATTACTCGTTGTACGTAATAATGGTTTAAATATTGATATTAGTAAAAACAAATATGTACCTACAATTACTAGGTATAAAAGTTTACAGTACTAAATATACCCACATTTAACCAATTAGCTAAATCGCACCGCTGCTCGCATTTCCATTCTAATCTAAGCTCCCATTCAAATCCGTTAATTAGAAAACTTCCCTCAGACGCGCTTCCGAATAATGCACTCAGACCGCTCAAAAAAAAAAAAAAAGAAATGAATTATAACTTAACTTCATTTCCTTATAAACTGATCTGTATCTTCACGTCATATATAAAGTCACCGTCATTATAATATTCTGTTATTGCGTTCATTAAATATGCTTATTTTGTGTAAGTTTTAAATAAAATTTATAAAATAAAAATAATAAATATGTATTAAAAAAAAAAAAAGGTTATAGGTAGTGCATTTGGTTCGGTCACCCGCCCCTTATATTATTATATAAATCATATACGCGATAAACTACAATTATTGCTTCGTCCACTGTGATGGTCTATAATTTTATTATATCTTCTATTATCTAACAGCTTTATTGCGACGGATATTCCTGGACAGTGGCGTGTATAGAAAATATTTTCGGGGAGGGGGATGTAGTAGCCAGGAAGTTAACATAGTTTTGTAATTAAACATATTTTTGTTTGACAAGACACATTTTGTAATAGTTTTGTCGTTCTATTCATTCCTCAAATTTTTTTCCGGGAGGGGGGCTGTGTGCCCACTATGCCTCCCCTTATATATGCCACTGTTTTAGGAAATGCAATAGTATATTATTTGTACAGTATTTTATTTCTGTAATGTGATTTTGGTATTTATTTATGAATTATTGATGTATGAAAAATCACATACGTAGGTGGATCGAATGACGAAGTAACTATAATATTGGATCTTTCGTGCCTTATCCGTTCAAAACATATAAGTTTTTTTTTAATTCTTAGAAATGTTTACAAAAAAAAAAAATTAATAATTAAGTACAAATCGTATTTATTTAAATAATTTAACTACCTAATGGATTTAAGTTGAACAATATTATGGGAAGAGATTTTTTAATAATGCACTTATGTAAAACAATAATTTCTGAAAAATGCTCGTAATACTACAATATATTGTATAGTAAACATGGGTATTTTTCAACGTTTTGACCACAAAAGTACAAAGGTATAGTTAATTAGCATTTAATTTACCTACAGCAGTTTTGGTCTCGTCAGGTGTAACTTGCATAGATCTGGATTATGATTTTTAGTGTGTTGGTACCCGTGCAGGTTTAATGTGGTTGCGTGTAAGCAAATCGTTATATTCATTTCTTATTGCTATAAGAAACCAGACTGGCGCTCACCCATCCGGGCGCCAGACGCCGGACACGGCTAAACCGCTGCGCCGATGGGAAACGGTGCGGGCCACTTTGCCTTGCCCCATGTGCGCCCTTGGTTAGGTTTTTATTCGCCGATGTAATATATTTTATATTTATTGTTTAAAGAACAATCACGGACATATGTAATTATATATAATCAAATAACGGACCGTCAACAGTATAGGTAATACGTTCAGAACATCATTAAAAAATGCACCACGGTTTAAAACAAAACAGAACGACCCAGAGTCGACAACTATTTGTTTGCCGTATATCGTATATGCAACGGATACATTTTAGTCTTTTGTGTTTTCTCGTCGTTGTTATTTCTATTTTTAAACGTACTGATCTGATACGGTTTTCAGTTCAACAAAGTTCCAAATCTGATTACACAAAGAGAAAAACAAATTATCGACTTCACTCCGTGGATATATCCATGTTGTGCATATGAGTAGTCGCTGTCGAGGTGAAGTTGTACTGCGTATATTGTTGAAATCATTATGATAAACATAATTTTATAACGGTGATGAATGAAATAAATTATATTTGCCAAAGAATAATACTCAAAAACATCTTTTATACTGAATTTTCAACGAAATACCTACTATTATTATTATTGTTATTAAAAATTATTATTATTATTTTCTTATGTTACCGTTTCCGTTTCAAAGCCTTACATTTTTATAAGAAATCCACTACGTAGGTAATGTTTAATAATATAATCTCGGAATGGCGAATATGGAATTCCGTTAAAAGTATAAATACATTGTGTACAATACTGGAATTGCAATGAACAAAGAGTAAAGGAACTCACTCAGAGAATTTAAAACATTACGTGTTCTGTGTTCAAAATCGGCCAACACTCATATAGAATAATACTCAATTGTGTAACAGAAACAACTATAATTTACGCTTACAATAAATTAATAAATAAATATTCCGTTATTCCTCGGATTCCTTCCTTTTATATGAATCGATTACGCAGATAGAAACTTCCAAGATGAATCAATCAATGCCACAATTTGTGAAGTATGGCCCGCACACGTATGTTCCTTAGAACATTTTTGGGGTTGAGATACTCACAAGCTCGATTATTAAATCTTAGTTTTATTTCTGAATCCTTCGGGATTAGAGCACCGATCGTCTATAATATATTATTATAATTTGTTTAAAAAAATATCTATGATTAATTTTTATAACGGTTTAAACACACTCCATGAGGTTCCGATGCTCGTTGTTTAACTTTTTCAGCAAAGTGAGGAATGTATTGATTATACAAACATTTTACTTTTTCATTTCTTCCGAGTAAAGTACTGCCAAAGCATAAGACTGCGCCAAAAGTTTAGTAATGTGTATCCTGTTAAACCGTAAATGATATACATCAGAAGATATACGCTTATTTGGATTTCTCCGGAGTTTTTTTCGAAAATGAAACGGAACAGTAGAACGTAGAAGTATACAAATATTTTTTTAAATTAAAATAAATTAATGTAGTTAATTTGAAAACTATATCCATCTTACGGAGTCCATGTATATTAAATTATCGGTAGATTTTGCTCGGTTAAAATTTATCAAAATTTTTTTTTTTTTAATAATTGAGAAAAAATTGTGTAAAAATTGACTAATATAATGGTTTTTCGACTGTTATTTTGATTGTCATATAGATACTCGCAATATTAAATGTGGAATTATATTATATACTTATTATGCAATCACGGTTAATGTTATCAATCGTTTAGGATCGAAAAAATGTAAAAGTACAGGCCGGACTGTATGTACACTAGGGTGAACTGTTTAGTATTTAAACACCCTCCAGTAATTTAACAATATCGACTCAAGTTTAAAACTATATAGAAAACTAGATTTATCTTTTGTTTTCCAAAATATAATCGCAGAGTGATAGTTTATATGGGAATCGTGCGCTGTGTGCAATCATACTATACGATCTCATTTATTTATTTAAACTAACTCATATATGTTTGAAGCTAATTTGGTTTATATGGGTTTCTAAATATTGATTTCAAAATAAGATGGATGGTACCAGTGTTCACTTCTGACCTATTAAAACATAATATTGAAAACCATTTTATGACTATATTATATATAAATATTTTATTAATAGCAAAAAAAAAAATCTGTTCATTCTAACTAATATGAATAAACCATCATTGATACCAATATTGAATACAGAAATTGGTGTAACGAAAATCATTTTTGATTTTTCCCAATGCTACACTTATAAGTTGTGGTAACTATTTCTGCGTAAAGCCAAGTTCCCACCGCGCCGTGCCGTGTTGACCATGACGTGTCGTGTATACCGTTCTGATGTTTTGTAACCACCGTTTGACCTGTGTGGTTACAGGGAATATAAAAAAAAATAATTTTTTTTATAATTTTTATTTGAGTTGTAGGTAAAATGTTTACAAAGTAGGTACAATAAGCTCAAGTGATAAAGAGTGTAGAATATTGACATTGAAGATTTAAGTAAGAGAAAACGTTCTCAAAAAATATAAAATTTCATCAGATAATCAAATAATAATCAAATAATGAAACTATTAAAATTGAAAAATTGTGTTCATCGTTCACTCGTTCGTTTATAGGTACGCTCCAGTTTAAATCTTTTCCCCTTGTTTCGTAAATGTATTAGATAATAATTATTAAAATAACGAGTAACCACACGATCTAAAGTTGAATATGTTCATGGTACCGTTTGGTTACTTTGGTAACGTGCTGATAACATATGGGATACCTCGTGCAGGCAAGTTCACCATACTCAAGAAATGTACGGTTCAGTCAATCAGAATATACGAGTAGTATTTTATCCGACACGGCACGGCACGATGTACCTAGTGGGAACCCGACTTAACGACTGTTCCTTACATTTGAATGATTGGCGGTTTGGTAATGAAGTTGATGGAAAAAAAAAACATACTTATCCTGTTTACAGCACACTATTGTCAAGTTAACCGAAAAGCGACAACAAAGCATAATAGAACCGGTGCACATCTATTTAAAGATAAACGTAAATAAACACGTACAAAATACGATCATCTGTTCGGTAAAATAAGGTACATGCGTCATGGCTACGTTACAGTGGTGCAATTTAGAGATCAAGCGCACCGGTTGAATTTTTTTTTTTTGTCAACCCTTGTTCATTTATATTAGATTAGAAAATGCAAGAAAATCCTCTAATATAAAGTTTTACATATCCCGTCACTTCCTGAAAATTCCAGTAGCAGACTCAAAAGAAACCGATGTAGAGATCATTGAACTTAATCCTATGACAACGCGACATAGTCCAAGCTAAGTGCTATTAATGGGTGGCTCCATATTATTGTTCGACCTCATAATGTTTTTGTTATTTCCATCTCACATTATATTCCTATTAAGCTTAATTGTTCAGATTGTTGTATATTTTCCGAAAAAAAGAAAAAAAAACGCTTATTTAAACGCTTGTATACGTCGAGAGTACAATAATAGATACATACGGGGTACAAATATAAAGGGGTCTTTTCGGCGAGAGAGCAAGAAAATTTTGTTTCTGCGGGGAGTGCGTGTAGAGGGAATGGGACAGTTTCAAGTACAAGACGTGTACGCGGTCCTGATCCGTTGGGTACATTTCGATCGAAACATGCAAGCGTCATGATATGATATGGATCGAAACTTGTCGAGTTAGGTTATAATCATTTTTAAATACGAAAACAAGTCTTGTCGCGTGGTGTACATAATAATATAATATGCGGTCGAATTCCGTGTGGTGCTCGAATAAAACATTTTTGTATTTTCAATATAATATCTCGATGATTAAATAATGAAAATAATATCCATTATCCGTTATACCAGCCATTTCTTTAGATACCATGTACACGTTCATTTGGTAAATTTTATTCGCATATTTATTTATTTTACGTTTTATACCGCACGTACACAAACTTTGTATGAAAAGCAAACGCGCCTTCGAAAGTTTCGCAACAACATCGATCGCGATGAAAAGATTTAAGATTCCAGTCACCGACAGGACACATGATGTAGCTAATAGTGTCGGTAGAGTATACGTACGTATATATATAGAATACTTTCGCGGGCTGGATAAAAAATGAGGATGGTCCGGGTTTGGCTCTAAGATATTTGGCCGGGCACCGAGTTGGCAAGTTTTCAAATTTCCCTACAAAATATCGTTTGGTAGTGTTACGTAAGTTACGTTATATAGTTATCGACGACGTTTAAGTTGCTGATATCAATCAACATTTAAATACATTTGCCGACCGACGGCAATGCGATCGATTTGCACAACATACCACTTAAACCAAAAATCGTAAACAACAAACGTAGAGTATCGAAAGCTTCGTTTAATTTTTGAATTGTGGCAGGCAGTGCAAAAGGGAGCGTTGAGGCGAACGGAGCACGTGCCCCGGGCCCCGTGATTTTGGAGTCCCATTATAAATTATGCTCCCTCATGAATGAAAACAAAAAAAAAAAACAATTAAGTTAATTTTTGATCGATATCAATAATGTATTACCCAACATAATATACCCACGACATACTACCCAAAATACTCAAGTATCACAGTACATTTAAGTTGATTTCCACCAGATTATATTCGTTGGATACATTGAAAATATAATGTTTGTTAAAACTAAAATGCTCGACGTTTTTATCACCGTTATTGGCTTATGGCATTTGATGTAGCTAATAATATTATTTATGTGTATATTAATACTAATAGTTTTCTACGAAAGATACATTCGTAATTGATTGTTTTGATTTTATTTACATACCTAATGTACGATAATTGTTTAGTTTAAAATCGATGCACAAATTTACCTTTTGAATTTAATCTATAATTAATTTAGAATGGGGACTTAATATTGTATAATCTAGGAATGAGGGTCCCGTATTTTTTACTTGCGTTGGCACTGGTGGTAGTTCTGTACTTTAAATTTTGAAATAACTCGGCATCGAAAAAAAACGTACGTTCATATAGTACTACCTCACGTAATAATAATTTAGGTAGTGCATTTTGACTGAATGTTTTCATTGTGTTATTTTAATCATAGTATTTATAATATTCAATCAAAATCACCGACGTTAGACCTTGAATTGGGTGTACGATTCTTACACTTGATCAATTCAATTTCTTTTTTATCAATAGATACAATAGTTTTTGTTCAAATTCATAAAAAAAAAAAAAAATCTTTGCTAAAAACGCCACTGATGTCTGACAGACGCGACGGTCGCAGACGTATATTAAGGTCGACAACGCTTGTGTAGGCACACGTAACATCACAAATAACGCCTATGTACACATAATATTCAAAACCGATATTAGCCATGTGTTGTCACGTATAAATAATTTGATGTTAATCAATATAAAATCAAATTTTTCGGAAATGCAGAACGTCGGTTGTTCAGGGAACGGGACATAATCCGAACCATGAGCAGGTCCCGGGGACCACATATTGTTTGTATGTGCTTCAAAGCAATATCGATTCGTCGTCGAATTTAATGCACAATATTGAATTCTCTATGTTGAATCGAAGGACATGAAAAATTATTCAAAGGTCGAATCATATGATAGTAAACAATGTTAGGTATTGTTATATTGTAGAATAATTCAATTACATTCATTACAACCCGTTGTTGATCCATATGATGAAATTATTTCATAGTATATTATGGTTGTGATAAGAAACAATGAAAATTACCAACCGGTGGAAAAACTTCCAAGTGTAAAGTATAGGTACTTTTTGGCAAAAAAAAATTACTCTTACAAGTACAGTATTTTATTTGTATCGCACTGTAGTCTGAAAAAGACAAATTACGAATTAAAAAAATTTTCTATACAATAATAAGCCCCTGAATTCATCGTCATTTTCGACAGTATAAAAATATTTAATTTTATAAATATTTAAAAAATAAAAAATAAAAATACCAAAACAATTTTAAATTGACATTTCTAACTTAGATATTAAGTTGAAAATTGTTCTATCAAATGTTAACTATATTGCTGTGGTGATATTTTTTATAATGACATAAAATACCGGGTATTCATTTTATATGGAAACGTAAGAGCTACTTATATGTGGCACGCTGATTAGACATCATTGAGATTATAATTGATACATAAGAAGTATAAAAATACAATTATAGTACGAACGTGTTTTCGTATATAATGAACACATGATAAGTCTTAGTGTTCAGCTTTTAAACAATACAATTTTAAATTACTACTATTTTGTGAAAACAAATTAATCAATTAATACCAAGGTGATCTGGGAACCGGAATCCCTGAAATCTTGTTGTCCGAGTACAAATTGTGGCAATGGTACTTAAAACTTCAAGCCGTATAATTTTATAATAAAGATATTTTATCCTAATGTATATATTAGCTCATTCAAATATTAGACACATTACATACTAGTATTAATATTATCTAATGAACGTAATCTTGCATGCCTTGAGAGAATCAAAACTTATTTAAGAAACACTATTGGATGATAATATGTGATCGAGAAAAATATATTTTACAATTTTAACCATAATTTGTTTATTGAATATTTTAGAAAAAACTACCTATACTAGCTATGACATGTATTCACAAAGATTCCTAATTAATGGCTGATAAAGTTTTTTTGGACGAATCCAGTAATTACGTATGTATAAAATGAAAAGTGGACTTTTTGTTACAGGTTTTAAACGTATTAAATTTGAATTGGTGTATCCAACTAAATGTTAATTCAAATTGAATATGGTTAATGAGAACCTAAATATATATTTTTTGCATTAAAATAATATAAGATAATGTCAAAGGACACTTCCTAGAATAAATCCCTGACACCATTCTAGTTAAAATTACAACAGTGCAAATGTTATCGTATCGATGGAATGGGCATAGTTTGAGCGATTGACCTTTTGCATGCGATGTGTTCAACCGTGTTCGGCGCCGTTCATTAATCCACAAAGGACGGTTCTCAAGTCGATCACAAAACCCATACAAATCCGTACTATATGTTTAGATATAATATAATAGAATCAGTAATCATACGTGACGTTTAAATTCGGTCGGTTTAAAAACGTGCTATAAGTTTCAAACGAAGCTTTTGACGCGCGTACCTGCTACAACCGTCCGGAGAAAAAAAAAAGAGATCAAAATATAAAATGTATTTTTATAACGATCTAATTATAGAATTTCTTAAAAGACTGATCAGCTGATCGTGATCGAATGGTTGGCGATCCCTGGACTTTATACATATTTCGAAAACATAGACATTTTATCCTTTTTTATCGTATATGTATTAATTTTTATAGGTAAAATCCATTACGACTTCTGTAAGTATGTTTGTGTGCAGATGGTTTAGTTGACCGTTTTTAAGTTCATCTCCTCCGCTGAGATGAACTTATATACGCCACTGATCGTACCGATACTTGATGAACTAATTTTATAAAGATCAATTTGATTTTTTTTTCTCTTTTTAACCGTATGTACTGAATCCCAATATAATATTGTATCAGTAATTAATTAATATAATTGTAACAAAACAATATTAATTAGTTTTCGTTTAGACATTTTACTTTACAACCACCATCAAATATTATGTTTGATTTTTTTTTGTAAATTTCTTATATTATATAAGTTATATATTATGGTTGGATAGAATATTTATTTCAAGATGACCGGTAGTCCTACAGTTGTAGTCCCATTTGTACCAACGATGAACACCGGTTGTTTCCTGCAGGAATCGTTCGTTAAGCATCGACTTATACATTATAATAATAATAATATAACGAATGTATTATTTGCTTGACGGAATGGTTGGAGTGTTGCAAAAAGTTTTGTTAAGTTTGCTTTGCTTCTTAAACTTTATATGGTTTCGTTTTGTGATTAATATGACAATAATATGTTAGTGGACCAAAATAACGACTCGAGTTTATCGGTTAAACCAGTCGGATAGGCGTTAAGAGTTTTAATTTACGTATTATGTTGACAATATGAATCGTTTCCTGGAGAATATGAATATAATGGCTAAGGCTCGGATTTTAAAAGTATAATAAATCACAAAAAAAGAACAAAATTGTTTGAAAAAAGTAAAAATGAAACATGTTTATTATTAAAAAAAGCATGACCAAAAATTAACATAAATTAGTTATACTTATAAAATTAAATAAAAAAATTTAAAAATTAATTAAAAAAAAAAGAATTAACTACTATGTATTTTGCAAGATTTGCAGTAGGAAACTGATTCTATTGTCTGACAAAATATTTTTATAAATTACAATACTGAAACTTAAATTTTGAAACGGTAGATAATAGATATTGATGTTATAGGAGTACTGACTCAACAGGCTATATGTAAGTCGATAAGCTAAATACGTTGTATACGATATACGTTTAATACATTTAACAATCAGGCTGATAACGAAAACAATTATAATCCAATATAATCATTTAGTCTGCATTCCAGATTTTCACATTTCTTATTAATTACATTTTTTTATTACTATAGCATAATAAAAATATAAATATTGCACACCTGGAATAATTGAAAAAAGCAAAAAAAGAATTTACACAAAAAAAGCCAAAATAAATTGGTTTATTTGAAATCAAAATGATGTGAGACGAATTTATGTATAAAAATTAGATTTCTCTCTTATAAATAAAAAAAAAAAGTATTTGTTTCGAACCCTAATAATGACTATTCAAAATAGATGGTGGATGGGTGGGTGTCACTGCGAACATTTAAATCGATATTAATACCGCAGGTCTATCTAAATCGGATTTCCTTCATTTACCGGGCGTAGTACAATACATACCTACGTACATTTGAAGGTTGTATTTATGGTACATACCATGTAGGTATGTATAGACATTTTTAACTACGGGCGAAGAGTATAAAAATCATGAGCGATATCTGGTCATGGTGAAACCAAGCAACACGCGATGCTGGTCACGGGACGAGAGAGCCGGTCGCACCTTAGTCCGGCGATCGCAATCGTTTAAAAGTCTATACTTAATCGAAGTGCTCGTCGTACACTCCAGAACCAGGTCAAAACTGTTGCAGACTTCATGATTATTAATGTGCGTACGTATTTTACTCATCAACCGTTGCCCAAAACGATAAGTTAACCCGTTGTTAGCGCCACCCGAGAACGGTCCTGAGGGCCTAGTTTATCGGATACCAGAGAGATTTGCATGGTCACCGGTATATAAGTGTAGCCCTAACTGTTATAGTCGTATACGACGAAATGTTTGTGTATTTTAGTTAACAGAATATAAAGGTACCTACAATACCTACTGTTGTTGTCGTACTGCGTATAGTCTTAACCAAAACATTTGCTTTAAAAATGAACAACGTGGATTATCACATATATGATATCATATAGAGCTTCAATTGTGTTTGAAAATATAAGCGGATGGGGCGGGTGGGAAGTCTTACCCCCTTAGTTTTTAATTCATAACCTTTTCTAAAAATAAATAATCAAGTTTTATAGTTTTAATAAACATTTATAATTTCACGAGTTATAGCCTATATAAGTATCTATACTTGTATTTACAGTATTTAATATTTTCATAACATACTAATATATGTAATACGATGTTCACCTGTCAATATGTCATGGTAATCGCGTGGGACTGTGAAAACTATAGTGCTGATTACAAGTTAAAACTAGTTTTGAAGGATTTCTGGTTTTAATTTGGTGTAGCGTATTATATACTTAGATTACTTATATCAATTTTATAAAATAACGTCATAGTTTCGAACAATCCATACCTTTGATATTACACCTAATAATAATAATAATATTACGTATAATGTATTTCTCAACTTCTGATATATTATTATGTTATTTTTAGGTTAAAATCCATAATATTTCAGTATATATGTTTGAAATATTTTAGAATGAACTGGCTACCTTTATATTATATAAGCACACAGGTACCAAAAAAAATATATAATTAATAAGTAACGCTTACAGAGAGTTTATTGTATTCGATTTTTATTAAATTTCCTACATCATTGTAAATTGTACTACTTATATACTCTTATAGACAAGATTTGATACAAAGTGAACACATTGTTTTCAAAAAACCGATCTTAGAAAAATGTTGGTTACATCATAATAATGAATTAAATTCGCTTAAAGATTAATGTGTTATAGTTTTTTTTTTCCTTTTATTTTTTACAAGATACGAACAAGTCATCGTAATGTCTTTTGAGCACGGAAAACGATCAGTTTTTAATTTAAAAAAATACAATATTTCTTTTTTCACAATAAATTATCAAGTAAAATAATATTTTAACGGTACAGTTTATCCATTTGAACAAGACATTATTTATCATATTATTCTATTAACACAAACACATTAAATATCTATGCTGGTATATTGTAAAACACCATGACAATGAATATTTTATTTCAACAATCTAATTATTGTGTCAAATTTAATTCCTTCATAGTTGATTCGCGAATATTAAACATTATAAGTTTTCATATAGCAATTAAAAGCTCTCTTTTGAAAAAAAAAAAATATTTTGTTAATATCGTATTATTGTAATTACGTAATTATCTTTATACCATGTATTGCAAGTAAACGACAGAAGCTAAACATTCGAACGGTATTTACATGGCAGAGAATATAACAGCGAATGGTGTTTGTCGGCGCCTAGCATAATATGCAAAGCGTACATGGGTATCTTGCCGACGATCGACACACAAACACGCACAAACACACAGCACATATTCGTTATTTTTGTATTGTTTATTTTTGTATCAATTATTTTGTTTTTGTGAATTATTAAATAATATTTAGATTAGAGCGCTATCGCACGCCGCCGGATCGGCCGGCGATTATCATTTAACACGGTCGCCGCAGATTTTGTCTCGCATCGAACTTTGTCGTGTCAGCACTGGTGTGCACAAAATATATTATTATTAAGACACGGTTGTTTTTAGTATTTTTTTTTTATCTTAATAGTATGTGCGCGAATCGCCACTCCAATATTATACTACGGCCGCGAATAGTCTTGTGTTTTTTATTATATATTATATTGGTTTACGGGCGCGAATCGCCTATTATATTATATTGTTTACGGGCGCAAATCGCCAAATTATTTTATTATAGGCGCTAATCGCCACTTATTTCATATATATTCTAATTATTACTAGTTCTGTTGTGCGTGTGTATCATTTATTTCCTTATATAGCTAGGATCAGCTAGGCAGACTGCGCTCCGCCAAATTGTGAGTTTTATTATTATATTATTTATTTATATTATTCGTATTTAGTTGTTAGGCCAAAAGGGCTATATATTATATTATTGTTATTATTATACTTGCCGTACCAGAAGGGACGCATATAACGCACCTTCATATATATTACATTTATATTTATTAATTTGCCAGCTCGTATAGCAGTACCCCATTATATATTTTTACCTGTTGGGCCAGGAGGGCCGCAATTATATTATATTCTGTTGGGCCAGAAGGACCACATTATTATTATACTTTTTTATACTTTGGTGTTGCTGTGATTTATATATTCTTTGTATCCGTAATAATTATTTATCTCTGTACAATACAGCAACTCATTTTTTACCAGCAACCGTGTTACCATTTTATAGTTAACTCCTGTCCAATAATTTTAAGTCTACACATCACACATACGTACACACTTACACACCCACTGCACACTAGCGTTCAATAGTCGTGCTCGGCGATCCCGTCCACTTCTATTGAACTGCTATACACGTATACACACATACATAGGTCGGTCGATGTGTGAGTACGCGCAGCGAAGTATTTCGGTGACCGGGCGCGCGTATTATAATTATACGCATCCGGCCCGCAAAGTGTTCATCAACCAAGAGCCACTTACAATGAGTTAGACTCCAGTGACAGTGTTCTATCGAAATTGGAAGCCGATGCAATGATTAGAGTCGGAGAGACAGTAATTAATTCTACTGTCGTTGACGGCCAAGTGGAAGCGTGCGTCGGAAAATCAAAAAAATTACGACAAAAGTCTTATGACCTATCCAGGAGATGTGAATAGACAGAAAGGACGAACATCTGGTAACCGAATATTCGTCACTGCAACGATTGGTAACGGTAGAGAATTGAGTCCAAGTACAGATGTCCTGAACGAGCCAACCTGTCACCTGAACACATCGGCAGTTGGTTCGGATACGAACGCCGAGGAAAAACCTGTGGATACAACGCAATCAAACGTCGTGGAAAGTAAACCAATTTCAAAATGCAGGATTTTTTACTCGGAAAATTATGTGAAAGCTCTTCTCGCCTTCGATAAAACCGAAGAAAAACGTTCGGCGAATAATTTGAGACCGGTCATAACCATCCAGGACAAACCAAAAGTTAATATTTTTGACATCATAAAATTGACGAAAACCAATTGTAATTTGTTCAAATAATAATGAAGATACTATTCAATTTACTTAACTATTTTATCAACACAATCGTGACTCATAGTTTTTTTGGTTTTTAGAACCTAATAACAATGTCGACGAACCGTCAATAGGAATTAGAGTATCGGAAAGTCGAATAGAGGGCGATAAACCTCGAAAGACTTTGGCTGCGGTCGAGAAGGAACAGCCATTAGCGATCACTCGAAAAGTTAAGACGAACAATGATATTGAGTCGAAAAAGTCTTGCGACGTGAAGTTAATGCAACAAGAGAGAATGTTTACAAATGATCCCGTCACTCATAAACCGATCGTCCTGTTAAGCGCGCCTGGCACGAAATGCAAGATTAGGTACACGAAAAGGTTTTTGAATGCTCTTCTCAAAGAAAAAGAAGCCGCGAATAAACGTTCAGCGAATGTTAAACCGGTCGTCACTGTTCAGAGCGAACTAAAAGGTAACCGTTTCAACCTCGACAATTTAACGACTGTCGATCGTATATCTATAAATCATCTCAATAGATATTAATATAAATATTATTCAAATTACATTTATTTATCATGACAACCTCAACTCGATTTTTTCTTTTTTTTATAGTATCGAAAAGTCGAATAGAGAGCGATAAGCCTCGAAAGGCTTTGGCTGCAGTCGAGAAGGAGCAGCCAATAGCGATCACTCGGGACCTTAAGACAAACGATGATATGGCGTTGAAAAGTTCCTGCGATGCGTCAATAAACCAAATCGAAACCCATACGGCTAACACCGCCGCCACCACCGACCACTTGTTTGTTCTCCGGGAGCCGATAACAGATTTGGCCGAGGAAACGTCCATTCCGGGGGAAACCCGTCATGGAGGTACCGGACGCAGAAATTCCTGTACCACAAATACCCTTTGCGGATATGTGCACCAATGAGATACCAACGGCCTTAAGTGCAGCATGCAGCAATGCGAGTATAGTTGATGTAAACGAATCAAACGGAAGTGACGAGACCGAGGTTATATGTTTCAAGAAGCGCGATTATCCACTGATCAAGCTTTGTACACCAAAGCGCATGTCTTTAAAAGGTATACTGTTTTGACCTCGTAAAACCATATTGTATACTAGTTAGTAATGGTAGTCGAACAGGGGGGGGGGGTGGGAACAGAATACACCCCTATTACCTTTTTTCATTAGGTATATAATATTGTATATTTTTGACATTTGTAAATTTTGACTTGTACAAACAAAAAAAAACCACATTCCCCCCAATGACAAAATAACTTGACAATCACTGCCAGTTGGTGTCATAGGATACCTTATTAGTCGTGTTGTGTACTAATCGTAACCTAATATAATTTTTCACCGAAACCCTTTGAACACTTTGGTTTCTAGACGATCCATCACCGGAGAAAAGTCCAGATTCGTACCTCAGTCAAGTCGCAGGTCTCTACGGTCAAATGTTTCTAAAGCGAGTCGTGTATCCATTATGTTTTGACTCTCCGTTTAATCCGCTGAAATGGTGATGTTGCGTGTTGGCGAATCGAAACAAAAGGAATATTTAAAGTTCACTGGCCCAATTCAATTTTTTGATGATTTGTCAACTTTTATATAGTTGTTAATATTGTATAGAGTAAAAGTATAGTTATAGTTATAAAGAAATGTAATATAATATGTTTTAGTACCAAATAAGTAAAAAAAAAAATTAAAACACAATTGAATATCGGTGATAAATATTTAAAAAAGTTAAATATAATATGATTTATTCGGTGAAGATGTATTTTGTTTTCACATATATTATAATTAATTATTTAATTTAATTTGTAAATATTGTGTAATATTATTATGACTACGTGTAGAAATATATGTAAATTAAAATTTTAATTTATAAATAACAAATGCTTATATTTTAACAATTATTAATTAATATTCCAGGTGGTTATAGCACGAGTCTTTATTAACGTATTCTGATAGTTTTTTTTTTTTTTGAATACTGACCAGTGTCAACATATTTTGAATAGAAACGTTTGTTTATTTATCAATTTTTTATTACCTGTTATATCTTATAATACCAACCACAATGGTGGTAACTGCGGTAGTGTATTGGATACGTGGTCAAGACTTGCGATTTGATATTCTTTTACAATATGTGTCCCAGTATACGACCTCGGTATTTGAACAATCCACAGCGATGATGTTGCAATAACGGTTCACTGTATAGTACACTTGACAGTGTTTCGGGATAATCAGATGTGTGTATTTTTTACAATATACCTACATTTACAGCACTCAGGAGACAACCGTCCGTATACGGTTATCATATAGGCAACATTTTTTATTTTTTATTTTCTATGTTTTTTCTACAACACAATACGATAAAATACATTTTATATAACCCATTGTTATAATAAAGGAAATAATGTAAATACATTTCTAATAAAAGATTCAATAAATTACATGTTTGTAAATATAGTTGATATTACTTTCATAAATAAAAATTTAAGTAATCTTAATGTAATACTTTATACAGAGGTGAATTTTCAAAATGTTCTTGTGGGAAGGGAGTTGCTGAAAAATTATATGTACAGTGAGGCGGAGCAAAAACGACCACATTTGAGATAAGCGTAACATTGGGAGGGGACATCGCAGAATATTGCCGAACGTCTTATTGTGTAGTACGGGTCGGGAAGTTTAGTTGCAATGGAACAGTGAAGTATTCGACAATCGTTCGTTCGCTCTAGAGAACAATGAGTCAATCGTGGCTACACAACGCGCAATCCGCAAGCGATTCGGACTTCCTCGGTGTGTAGTTGTTCCCAACCACCGATCGATTTGAAAATGGGTTGATGATTTTCGGGAACATGGTTATATGAACCCAAAGATTCCTAGACGTGTTTCCCATTTTAAAATCATTCAGCGATTGGGAACAACTGCACGCGGAACAAGTCCGAATCGCGTGTGGATAGCGCATTGTGTAGCCGCGATTGACTCATTGTTTCGGAAAAATTTCTCTATGCCGAACGGAGTGATGTCGAATGCTTCACTGTACCATTGCAACTAAACTTCCCGTCCAGTAAAACACAATGAGAAGTTTGGTAATATTCTGTGATGTCCCTTCCCAAAGTTATGCTTATCTTAAATTTGGTCGTTTTTGCTCCGCCACTCTGTAACACTATCACTGGCAAACAAACGAAATATTTAATTAGCTGTTTGACGGAAGAAAATATTACCTCACGAAAATAGTGATTAGTGATCACTCATTATTATAAATGCAATATTATTCAGACATTTTTTTTTTTTTAATTGATAAACAACAACATTTTACAGGCCGCAATAAATTCTGATTATGCAATTCAAATTTCAAATAGTGAAAATAGTATTCGTAAAAAAAATGCTTAAAATTTACTCTTTTTAAAAACTCATTACAAATGTTGAGAATAAATATTGAAAATACAGAGTTCAATGCGGCCTATAGATTGTTTCTCTCTATTGATATAAAGAGAACTGGATGGACCTTTGAATTTGAATTTGAATGATAGGTATCATTGTATACTATAATAACGATTCTCAACGGAGATAAGTTAGTCAAGCTCTAGATTAGGTATATTATATAATACATTATGTTATATTTAAATAGAAACATTATATAAATATTTGTTTTTCAAATACTAAAAAAAAAAATTGTGCTTATGTATTTTAACAATTTTTGAATGACAGTAAGAACAAATTTTTTTTATCAATAATTATAAATACAAATTTAAAAAAATCGAATATTTTAAACGCTTAAAAGTTGTTTAAAAATCAATATATAATTTTGAAAAAAAAAGACTCAAAGGAAATGCCAATATAAACAACTATTAAAAGTTTCAAAATTCTGTTACTTATACTTTTTGAATAATAATAAATATTTAAAATCGTTTGAGGATTAATTATTATTTTTTGCAATATCGTAAAATTTTAAATTTTAAACGGTCATAAAAATTTTTGCTGAAAGTCCGGTAGACATTTTTTTGGTGGAAGACATAAGCGTCAAAATTAGATAAGAAAAAATAAAGTCGTATCGTACAAAAGCGCCAAAATCCTAGGTACCTATGCCACGGTTAATAGATGTTAAATAACAGATATTAAATTTAGAACTATATCGTTCAAAAACTCCAAACGTTTAATCTTAATCAACAAATATCGACAATTAGATTATATATCTGATTACGATAGATTGTCACATAGACAGTATGTGAGCAGTTTTGTGTTATAACATATTGTTAGTAGTTAGAACCTACTTTGTAGCATTCGTGTAAGCATCATTCGTTAAATGGATTTTACAACAAATATTACAAATAACTGTGTTGTGCGTATATTATTTAAAGAGCAAAAATATAGATTTTAGAAACGTTCATTGATTCTGGTATATTTCCATCTAAAATTTGGGCTGAAATTTCGGATAATGATGTTATACGAACTACAAATGCAGCTGAATCATATCATCGAAATTTAAAAGATCAATTTTATTTGGCTCATTGTTCCGTCCATATAGTAATTTATGTATTATTAAAATTACAAAGCGAAACATATTTATTTATGAACTATCCTACTAACAATAAATTAAGGATATCTCACGAAGAAAAAATTGTACAATAAAAAAAATATCAGGATGGTGAAATAAATCGTTTAGAATATGTGAAAAAAGTAGGATTAAAAAATCAGCCAATTTATTAAATTAATTATTGACATTTTTTTTAGCAAATCTCAACCAATTTATTAAATTTATATTTATTTGTATGTATATTGTACATCATAATTTATTATATATTATATAAAATTTTAATTTTGGCTTAAATTATTTGTAATTGTTGTACCTTTGGCGCTTATGTCATATGTTTGGTAAAATAGGTATACAAATATACAATATTAGATTGGCACTTATGTCCTACAGATTTTAGCGCAAATGATAGGTCATTTTTGTACCTTTGGTGCTTATGTCATACAGCCATTTTTTATACTTAAAATTTTGAACCTTAAGTATAAATAGAAAAATATTTTATGAATTTGTAACTACAAACTAACTTACAAATTATCGCGATTTATAAATATTTTATATAAATTTTAACTTTATGGGCTTATAAAAAAGTTGTATGGAAAAGTTTATAGTTTTTTTTTTTTTAGTTGCGATAGTAATTACTTATATTAAACCTTGTATTAAGTTTTAAAGTTTTCGAACGGCCAAATTTTTTTTATCGGTATTTCAAAAAAAAAAAAAAAATGAAAATTTTAATTGATCTATAAATAGATCGAAAAATGTCAAAATACTTTGAAAAATTAACAATTTATAGAAAACGCCAATATAAACATTTGGTGAAAATTTTGAGTATTAGCGGTTTTTCGTTTTTAAGTAAGAGCATTTAAAAAAAAAGTTAGTCAAAACGTGGTTTAGGGCAAACATTTTCATTTTTCCGTAATTTTTTTAAGGTTTTCTCGACGCTTTTGAAAAGTACTGAAAAAGTTTTATTTTTGACATGCTCAAGTACCATAATTTACCTAAATTTACTTTTATTTCAGAAAAAATGCTATGTAAGGATATTCAAAGCATTTTTACTGCCGCATAATGTGATGATTGACACACACAAAAAAAACACATTGTAAAACTAATATATTCCATCACTAGTTGCTCAAGTCGATTGTGAATAAATTGTTCAAGTTGTAATTAATTAGGTTTAATAAAGTTTTGCCTTATAAAGAAATTGGTTTTTAATTATTTTTGTAATTTAATTAATAACTGACATATACGAATATTATTTTAGCCTATTAATTATTAATATTATAGCTATTAGTGGACCTCAAAGATTTTTTTTTACAAAATTGGTGTTCAGCACAAACAATGGAAATCACTGTTATATAATAAAAATACGGGAAAAGTTTAGGATTTTTAATTTTTCCCAAAAAAATAGACGTATTTAATAATGGTCATTGCGGTTAAACAATGCTATAGTATAATATTACATCTCAACACATGGTTACCACTGTTACCAGTCGTTTAGGCTTCAAGAATAGCGAGAAAGATAAATACTTTTGCAAATATCAGCTCGATTCAAAACTAACATTATAAAATAGGTATTAATAAAGTGTATTTTCTCCATAACTGAATTTTTTTTTTTGCCACAAAAGCTTACTTAATATAATACCGCCGTAAAATCGGCAAACTGAATAATGTATATATGAAAAGAGTTGAGCAGATAACTTTGGGGAACTTTTATTAACGTCCGGTACTGCTGACGGCGCGGCAGTGGGGACAAGCCCGGCATCGATACAGCACCGAGAAAAGTTTAAATTGGCGAAACGGTTGAAAAGGCAATCGTATTTTATCTTGGCTGCCGTGTATACAAATAATTAGAAGAAATAAACGAATTAGTATGAAAACGGTTTTCCACCACACCAGAATAACGCCACGTGCACAATATATAATATATACGTCGGTTATTATTGGAACAGCTTGCGGAATCATCGATGATGATCATTAATATCGGTATAGGTACGACGAAACGTTTTCCAAATTGACATTTAACGTTGAGCTGTTTTCGGTCTAATAAATTCGTATTGGTTATGAACAAAATAAAAAATTCAAACGCAATAATGATTATCATTAACATAATACGGTTATAAAACTAATAATAAATATAGATCAACAATAAATATTACCAATAGTAGTGATAATTAGTTTTAGATTGAATTTTCGCCGTTTTGAATACCTACTACTAATCATGCAAACAATTGATTTGATGATAATACTTACCAAATATTTCGAAGTATTCTAATGGTTTTAGAATATATTACACGCAATATTGGAATTTCTAATAAAATTCAATCTAATTGATTTGAAATATACATACATACAATAATACTCCTCCAAACACTATTCACCATGCTAAAAATTAAACTTGAAATTAGATGCGATACAATGTATTATAGAGCACGAATTTTTATGCACTAAATGGTATCAACATTTATAATATAATATGCAGTAAAAATTGTGAAAATATGCAGCAAATATGCATGAAATATTTTTTATTTTAAATTTACAAATTAAACAACTTATAATAATTGATTAATCAAAGAAAAATAATTTTTTTAGGAAATTATTTGATCAAATTAATATATTATTAAAATGAATAATTATATGCATTTTCAGTTTTTCTTCGGTGGAACTGTGATTTATTGGTTAACATTTTTTATAGATTGAAAATGATGGTTCGACATCAACCGAAGTTGTTGACAATGGGACTACATAATCAATCGGCATAGCAACTATGTATTGATGCATATCTTCGAGCTGAACGTTTTAATAGTGCAGCATTAATGTGTCGCAAAATTTCCAGACCTTTTTTTTAATAAGAAATCTCGTGTAATTATGTTTAATCCAGTAATAAAATGACATTTTTTCATTGAAAAATAGCCATTAAGATTGTAAGCAGACACTAAATTTTACGTCGCTATATTGATATTTTTTATTATTATTTATCAACAAATTTATGTAAAAAATTATTCTATACTTACATTATATTTTAAACATTTTTCTTTCAATATGCAATGTATTTTGAATTTTGTAAAAATATACAAAAAAAAAATTCTCATTACATTCAAATTATTTTAATTCATGAAGATAACTGACAAAAATTCAAAAACCGTTAAAAGGAGAAAAATATGCGTTTGCATAGAAATCTGTGCTCTGTACATTTTATATGATATAAACAGACATTCCTAACTCCCGGAAGTGTTTCAATTAGCCCGTGCCCATTTTATAAAAAATTAGAAATTTGTATAGGTGTAAAAAAAAATTATAATTTATAAAAAATTGTATTTTATTAAGCTTTTAATTTTGCGCTTTTTATTTTGAGACATTTTAATAATTAAATTAAATTAACTATTTTTTGCAAACAAAATTGTAAACCTGACGAAAAAAACCAACAGTAGCATGGAAATATTCAGTACTTTAAAAGTTTAAACACATATGTTACGATTAGAGTCATAAATTCGATAAGTGAACAATGATAATATTATTATATCCTATGCAATTTACAATACATGTTATATCTATTGTATATTTTATCGAAATGAACAAAACAAAAACCATGAAAACCACATAAACCTTTTTTAGATTTCTAAAATTAAGTGAAAACACAGCATTTAAATGACGTAGATGGCGCTAAAACGTGACTTTTTCACATATTTGATAAGAACTTTCCGTTGCCACTTTATCGTAGCTCGTTATGCAACCATACAATATTTCTACAGCCGTGCTTAAGACTGGTACCGGGTTACCATTGTGGACCGAAACGAAATTATGGAAACCAACGGGACGGTCAATTCAATCCATCTAACCAGTCTTTAATGTATTCCGGGTATCATGATCACATAGGTACCACCGATGAATCTTCTCAGTGGGACCTATAGTATAATCATTACATGAAATAAAATAAAATGAATAAACAACGGTGTAGATCAAAATGTAGTTATCGGCCAGTTCTTGTTTAAAAATCGATAATCGAATCGATTATTGGGCGATATAATACGCATTTGCTGTGCGAGTACAACCGGATGCATTGTTACTACGATTAGAGTTGGCGTGAGCGTAAGACGTCTCAGGGGGGTGTCAAAATCGCCATTTAAAATTTTGCATATTTTTGTCAGTGTTTCGTAGTGATATTATTTTTTGAAAACATGAAATACTTATAACATAGTACTGAAATACTGTTATGATAATATTATTATCGTTATTTTGTTTAGTCGTAGATTAAAACAATATTAGTTTATTTCAAGTTGAGTATGATATAATATAATTTTTATAACGTATCAAAAAGGCTTCAGTTAGCATTTTGGACTTGGGCTCGTCATTTAGCCTTGTGCCGGCCATGACTACGATGACGATAATGTAATAATGATAATAATATAATACGACGACTGCCACTATACTCGCGGTGTTACGCGTGTGGGCCCGTGGCGAGCCGTCGCACGAAGTTATTGTTTTGGACTTTACCCGAAATAAATCCGATCCGATCGTTTATCCGTACAGAACAATCGCGACCATAACGATCGCGACCAACGGGTTGTATTATTGTATTATATATCACGACATATGCATGCGCTCGCATACGAATAGTACACGGGGATTGCTAATACGATATAATACGAGTATGCGTGAACGTTAATAATGAAATAGTCCCCGTTGAAATGTAAAACCGGTTTTAAAAATCGTTTCCAAAATGGATTAAATATTTTATACCCCAGCGATTGAGAAATACCCATGACAATGCTGCTACTAGGGCACGGATATTGAATTAGTAAAATAGTAGTCAAACTGATTGCAGTATTTCACAAGAAAAATGCCAAAAATAGCGGTTAAAAAATTAAAATTTGAGCTTAAAAATAACATTTTGTTACAATATTTATAAAATCACTTTTAATTTTTCACACATTAGGAAAAAAGTTTATAAATCAAAGTTGCTTAAAAATTTTTTTTTTTATATCGGATTCTGGTATTAAGTATATAGGTGTTGCCATTTAAAAAAAATTAACTTTGATTGCGCTTGCGCACAATAAAAGGATTAAAAATTTGAAAAATATCCCAGAATGTGTATTTTAAAATTCCCTAGCTCCCTGAAAAAACCCCATTTTAATCTAAAGTCACTAGACGGAAATATTTCGTGTTACCATTTTAGTGAAACACACTGTATATGCCCTATAAATCCATCACTTCCAACACGTTTTCCATTCGCAAATGGTCTAACCTAGCTAAGTCTTTACGTGCACCTGTACACCAATATAGGGAAAACCATCACTATTCCAGTTTTCAGTGTTATTATGGTTGTCGGAGTCATTGTCAACTGCAGTCAATCGTCTACCGCATATATAAACAAACGGTTTTCGCAACCAGTGTGCCGCAGATGTCACAAAAATATCATATTACCTATATATACGGATGTGGCATGTGATGTATACTTCGTATCGTGCACGGGTGAGTATATATTTACTATATGCAAACTGTGGTGTTTGTTTTCGGTCTTTTTATTTCTCTTTTCGTATCTGAGACTTACCTGCATACGCATACCTACAACGATCGAATCTTATACAATATCGGCGAGAATATTTGAGATACATCAATTTAAATGCACATATGTACAACGAAATAATTTTTTTCGGCCCCACAACTGATCTACAGTGAATTCCGCTCAACTGCAGGATTATGATGGTTTTATGACCGTTTGGAAATTATCAACACTTTGTTATTGTTTAAAAACATACTATTAATCAAGGCGCATATACTGAGTATATACAATTACTTATATAGATTCTTTATTGTTATAATATACAGATAGTTTTTGTTATGTACATAATGTTATGTCGTTGGTAATATGCAAGACTAATACTTAATAATAATATACATACTTATTTTATACTTGATGATAAAATTATAATGTTTGACGTGAAAAATTTAACTTTATAGTTAAATGTTTTTTTTTTTTCTAGTGTTTTATTCAGAATTACATATTGAGAGCGAATAGAACGATTGCAATAATGGAATTGCTAACGAAATTTGCAAACTGAAGAAACGTCAATTTTGTGTACGTCCAAGTCTTCAAAGTATAGAAAACGATATGAAATGATGGACTTCATAAAGGATTGGATATTATATGATTTTGACGAATTGAATCTTAAATTCAGATGTGTAAGCGTGGTTTCCGAAACTTTTCTCGAATGAAAAGTAGTGATTCAAACATTCTTCTGAATTTGATTGCATATAATTTTAAAAATCACACCGAATATTTGTGACGCCAAAATCAGCCTTTTTACAAGATTATTTTAAGGTAAAAATTGAGAAAAAAAATAGGCACAGCGTTGAGTTAATAATATGTTTACTTTGATTACATAATATTATATTATTTTAATTAATAAAAACATAAATTTAGAAAGTTTATACCAAGCAGTTTACATATTACTTAGAAATTATATTTTAAATATTTATTAATTTCAACAAAATATAGAAACAAATTTTACATATTTTTCATGTTTATGAATCAATCAAAATACTATCGGGGGAATCACTATCATTGTACGGATAAGAAGACTCGGGGCTTATTGCTTCTTGTTTGGGATGAAGGGTAACTGGAATTTGACTAGAATACGAAGATTGTGGAAGAAGTGGAGGGGAATTATAAATTAATCCTGGTACTAAAGTAGATGAATATGACTGCTGTGAAGACTGTGAATAAGTGTTGGGAAATGAAATAGGATTGTCATATTTTCCCATCTCTGCTTCGAATAGAGTAGTGCTGATCAGATGTTTAACGATATTTTTCGCATGCGGTGATGGTAGGTCCCTGATTCGCATTCCTACTTGTTCTCCAAAAACAGTATATTGGTCTTTCGATGTATGGCGTTCTTTAATTTCCCTCGTTTTAGAAACAGCTTCTCGAGTGGCCGAAGAGCTGAATTCTTTTGATCGTGGTATTGCATGCGTCATCGGCGCAAGTTGTGTTTTTATGTTTTTTTCACCACGGGTCTCGGAAGTTGAACTACTGTGCTCGAAATTCTTTTCAACCTGATCAACATTCTGCGTGTCTGTTCGAGTGACTTGCTTATCTTTAGCCGTCCCCTGTTTCACAAAATGCAAGAATATATACCTAATGCAATGATATTTATGTCGTCTACTAATATTATATGTTACCGATGGTGTTTTCTAGAAAAAACGACTGTATATTGTCTATTTTGTGCAGTATATATTAAATTCATTGATTATAAAAAAAAAAATTATTCTAATTAAAATTCCTAGTGTTATTTATAATTGTTTAAGATTTCTCGTTTCTCATCGAGAAATATTGAGGTATAAATAATGAAATAATGAAAATACGAGTTGTATTTAATAATAATAATTAGAGGCGGATTTTTCGAGTATTATTTTAAATATTTCGTAAATGAGCATATTGTATTTTTGTATCAATTTACAGATATATAACAAATATATATATATATATATATATATATTTGGTTTTAGTCTGGTTTTTATTGAGGACTTCGGCAATCGTAGCCATTAGCACTTCACGTGGGTTTTTTTTAGGTTTAGAAGAACTGTAGGGGAACTTTAGAGGAACTGTAGGGGTTAAACATATGATTAGTGTATGTGTGAAGGCATGGGCAACGCGCCAGGCGGCTAGAGTCGTGTGACTGTGGTAGATCGTTCTGCCACATCATGCCTAATATTATAGGAACTATTATTCTGCAAGAATTTTGAGAACGATTTATTACAAAGATAAGATATTATGTAATAGAGGCATGGTAGTTCTAAACAACTATAGCTTAATAAAAATATCGTATCAGATATACACACTCAAATACAGAAACGATACTTAAATCGTTGTTGTTATTATTTATGACATTTATGGTACTAATTTATTTCTAAGGTAATTTTTTGTTTTTGAATTGACATTTTATTTATTTAAAATCGTTATGTGTTTATATTATTATTAATAATATTTTGAAGAAGTAATGATGACACCCAAAGTAAATCAGAGTGGAAAACGATAGCAAGCAGGGAGTTCTAATTATAAGTGTAATTTTTCAAACATCGTCGGCGCATTCAATGAGAAGCCTAGCTTCTTGTTAGGGCGTCTATAAGCACCAGTGAGTAGTGCAGTACAGAATATCCTATTTGCTGTGGTGGATGCAAATTGTAATTTCATCGATGCGAATGTTTACTGTAAAAGGCGAATTTCAAACGGCCGTGTCTTTAGTAAAACAAGTTTCAAGAAAACACAATCAATCTCCTTTCTCCTTATTACCACTTTCCGGAAGAAATATCGCTGGACCGTTTGTTTTAAACGATGTGTTTTCTCTTTACAAAATATTTTGAACCCTTTCAGGCAGAACACGAGTATAGAGTTCAAACCGAAACGTTTTCAATTATCGCTTAACATTTCTGAGAATGCGCTAGGGATAATATTAAACGTGTTTTACGAATTACGGAAACCTGCAGTGTTCATAAAGAGCCAGAACAGGCAACGAAAGTAGTTCTAGCAGTATCTACTTTATCCACATAAATGCGCAATAAAAATCCGCTCCAGAGTAGTATACCCCCCCTCATTATCTTGGCTACAGGCGACATAACCCCCCCCCCCCAGCTCAGTAAAGACAACCAATTTTTAGCCCAGAATCGATAAATATTTCCCAAGTTCGCGAAATGAACTCACAGAATTGTTTACATCTCCAGGCAGAAGATTTATTGTTCCTATATATGTCTAAATAATTTTACACGCCATGAAGCTATTTATTTCATTAATAGAACCTATATACTATTATTTACAATATATTATTAGGTATATGTTTCCAACGAAGTTTAATTAAATTTAGCATAAACTGCAATACCTTAAGATATAAAGGTATAATACTATGTGTCGGTAAATTATAATATTAATGAATATAAGTTTATAATATTACATATTACCTGCATATTATGCGTGTATGTCATTCCTCTTGGCCCATTTCTGTTTTTGAGAAACAACATACTGTCGTAACAGAACCACTTGCTTTTATATGCTTGACCAGTTCTTGTACCACACTTTTTACCATCTCTTTCTTTTTTCAACTCGCGCGATAAATGACACATTAAGTTTTTGATTTTCCTATCAATTTCCTCTTTTTCCACTCCAAAACTGACTGCAATCTCCATTAGCGCATCTGTTCTTCTATTTCTGTCTTTATGTTGTTTCGAACGGCAGTCCCATAAAACAGGACGATCTCGGTATAAATCGATCAATGTTAGAACTTTTTCGTTAGTCCACTCCATAATCAGAAAAAAATAAAAATTAAACGTGAAAGAATTGAGCAGAACTAATAAACCAACTCGATGGCAGTTAAATCACGACTAAAAGCCATGCGAGGCCATTGTTGGCACCACGTACACATTGTTTGTTACCGTCGGCTTGCTATATGAAAAATGTACTCGAGCGATATCTGTCGGTATGCCGCTTGGCACAGGTTTGCCAGCTGGCACATGCCAACGGCCTGCACGCGTCTACTTTAATTTAGGTTTTACCGACTATAGTGAGCCACATGCCAAATGACATTCATTGGTATGTAGCGTAAACAAAATTAACTAAACGCTAACAATCTGAAGTAAAAAAATGAATAAATACCGATTGGGCGATGATTTTTTTCCGCGCAGATTCACAAATTTAATATATTTGCCCCCGGATAGGTTACACAAGACGGTGGCACAGATTTTCCTTTCGGGCAGCTACCAATGGAAACTCATGAGAAAGAGAGAAAGAGAGAGAGAGAGAGAGAGAAAGTTCACTGAGCAATACTAGGTACGAAGTAGGTACATGAGGCATGGTCTGTAAACTATACTATGTGTCCCTGCCTCCGGATTGTCGATTGGAATTTATTATTAATCCTATACTCTTGAATGTTTGTACTTTCTAAAACCTAAATACCCGATACTCGTATACTCAACTATATCGATATCGTTTCTAATAACAATAAATTCGCTGTTAAAATAACGTTGATCTTCATCAAGACGACACGTGTGCTTTTGATGACAATAGTATGCAAAGCGGTCACTATATATTATCAGGAGAACGAAACAATATATTCGTGACAAACATAATAACAATAATATCAAAATATGGTGAAGATTACCCGTGGACAATGTCGACGGAATTCAAAATATGCATTACATATAAATATTACACAAGTTTGCGTTTGCAGCTTTTACAGCGTTTGTACGAATCAATAAAGACGACCTGCCGCGCGCGTACGGATGAAAAACATAATATAATAATATTATATATTTTGGCAATGTGCCCCAGCGAGAGTACGAGAGTACACGACAGTTATATCGTTCACGGACCGGTGACGACGACGAAAATTTAGTACCTACACGAAGTGATCAGAAGATAGTATGAGTCGTTTAATACAAAATATAATAATACGCAGTGACGGACTGAATTTAAATTTTAAATGATGCAATTTCATATTTAAGTATATGCAACCATCACCACCTCCTAATCAAGGGCGTACTCAGAACAAATTTTACTTGGGGGGAGGGGTGTTATATTAAAACAATTAAAAGTTAAATTTTGAAAAAAACTGATGATAAATTTCCAAGTTTGCGTATAATTCGAGAAATTTCGTCAAACTTGAGCCCTTCGGCCCGTCACTGATAATACGTATGTAATAATTCATCAGTAGTTTTGTTATAACGCGCGTCGTTGTCGAAACCGTACACGTCGCCAGACGGAAAACAGAAGTCTTGGAAGTACTCGTGAACGCGACCAGAGCATATTATTATAATAATGATATTATAATCCAATGCCATTTGGTATATTTATACAAACTCTGGTACGGCTAAGCAAAAAAAAAAACAATAACTTAAAAACGTATTGTACATATTTACCATACGACTTCGGTCATGATTGTAGGCCACCCCGACGACCACCACGCTAAACGGTGGAATGGCCGAATCGCACTTATTACTTGAAAACAAAAATTGCACTTGTGTAAAAAATAGGTAATAGTCGTTAAAAAATAACTTACAACTTAAGGCAGGTGTCCACTATAAACGTTCACGTGTACGTGCATAAAAATGGCTATAACCGTGTAATTGATGGACATGATATTATACTTTTTTTGTGAATATGCCTACTTGTATACTTTATTTATAAAACTTAATTAATATATGTTTAAAAAAAAAAAACGTTAGAAATATTACGAATCTAATGTTTACGAACGCTGTGGCATATTTTATTTTAGAATACATATACGGGCTGAGCCATTTTGAAAGTTAATATATAGTTATAGTATTTTATAGCATTACATATTAATTCGTGGATGCCACTTGGTTAACGCAGAAAATGATCGTAATAAGTCCATCCACGCAAAGTTTAACAAACCATAATTGTCATAGCCACAACTAAATATATTTGTATTTATTGTTGTTTTAGAAAAATTCAATTACAAATTAATACTTATATTTTAAAGTAGAATACTAACATACTTTCATTTACATTGCGGTACCAGGAAAAAAAAATGATATTGAAAAATTTATTAGCTAAATATGATGCTAAAAATATAATATTAACATAATGATAGGTATGTATAAAAAGAAATCATTTTTAACCACGCAAATGATTAAAACCATCGACAATCCTAAACATATAAGTGGGAAGAGCAATGAGCGTTTCATAAATGTTTAACCCCTTCATTTTTGTTGAAATACCTTTTTTAAGCCCGAGTGCAGCTCGACCGTTATCTGCTTTTTACCCGAGTTTAGTTTGATCATTACTTTTTTTCAACCCAAGTGCAATTGACCGTATACCCGGTGAACAATGAAACATGTCACCCTGTTTTATATACCACACCGTTTTAGCGTTTCTTAACATAGGAAAATTTCAATCGATTTTCACTGACTCATTAGATGCACGTACCTACACCACAAAGAGATTAATTAAGCGTATTATACAATTTGTTTGAGTATATCGGAATGTAAAAATGGAGGATGCTAACTAATGGCATGGCGAGGTACTTTATAATTTATAGAGTATAATATAGCTTAGAGAAGTCGATCGATCCATATTAAAGTTACCCCGAGATAAATGTAAGTTAGACTTTACGCCTTCTATTTAAACAAGAGAAGATAAATATTCCTAGTTGACCAGCTACCGACAGATAATTATATGATGTTCCTCAGAAGGTATTTTCTAATAAGAATCAGGCAAAAAGAAACCTTCATTGGACGAACTCTTTTTAATTAATGTAATTATTAATTTTATTTATTATCAATCGATGATTAAAATGATATTATTAAGTATTAGTAAAGAATCGCCATAAATTTTTTTTTTTTTTGTTAAGGAGATTTGGGCATCATGGCCATTAAATTCAACGATTATTTTTATGAAGACTCAATTACGTGTTATGGTTTAGGAGGGGGTGGTAGCGGCATTTGCTCACCGGACGGTTGTGTTGCCCGGATTCGAACCGGTGACCGTACGATTATGCACAGCCGCCTTATGTCGCTAGGAAATGTTTAACACTTTCCATACTTTTTAAAAACTCAATTCTGCAACACTCTTGCACATTTGTGTTTTGTGTTCATGTTAATGTATTTTTTCTGGTACAATAACAATTGTTGTTTTTTTAAAAAAAATTTTTTAACGGTTTGGCAGTATTATTAATTTTTATCTTGATACAGCCGTCATCATAATATAATAATACCAACAACTATTATAGATATTAATTATGTGCGTCTGAAAGCATGGATATTTATAATAAATGTCATACGTGGTAAAAAATCTTATCGATGGTCGCAAGCAGCGAAACAATATATTTCTTTTCAACACAATTATCATTACCAATATTGTTTGTCTATTTCGTCACACTTTTGACGATTGCAGTGTCCGTTATGGTTAATACTACGTTCATTCCCAACACTAAAATCGGTCTGGTACTCGGTTCGCCGTCATTCTTTGACTTCCTAAGTGTTCCGTTATGGTAATTCACATGTCGCGCCTTCCTGGTCGTGTAAACGAATTGCAAGGATTTTATTTATGAGTAACTAAAAATTGGTTTAATTGGAATAATATTTATTACTACTCTTAAGTCCGCGGAGATCGTGTAACTTCTTTGATTGTATAACTTAAACCGTATTCTGATGATTACTTAACTTACTTAGCGTACTACTTTTGTACAAAATAATACCACTTACCGTTCGTTTTAAAGTTAATATGAATGAGAAAACAGTAGGTTTTATTGGTCTTAATAATAATATTGTTAATGTGATATAAAATACAAACAAGATTTAATGGCTAAACCTAAGAAGCAGGTAGTATAACATTTTTGCTGTTTAATACTAATACATTACTGTAATATGTAACTACAAGTCCTCTGTTCACGGCCTTGCGTTGTCGGACTATAACGAAAACGAGTTTAAATCAGTGGCGTCATTTGGGGGGAGGTGGGGACAAGGTGAGCATTTTCCTCTGTATGATTGCATCTCAAAGGGGCCGGTCATCGTTGTTTCGCTATAGGCCATTATTTGTGAAAAATCAAAGATGTTTTTATAATTTTGAAGTATACTACGTACTAGATAACTATTATTCTTACTTGTAATATTTTCTTATCTTTCGGTTCTGGTTGTTTTAGTTTCAAAACTCCCTATTTGTTGTCTTTTTCAATCATTACATCAATTATAGTCATTTTAAAATTAATAATTTAATACTTATCCAGAATCTGAATTCTCATATACGAAAAACTTAATAAATAATCTTAATAAAGAACGAGATGGTGGAATTCATAATCGCTATTTTCTAATTCTTAAAATTCTTTAAAATTTTTTTAAACCAAGTTCCTAATGCTGTTAATTAAACTCTTAAAATTATAAATATTCTCCTAACTTTGTCTGTTGCTACTGCTCCCAATAATACTTTTTTATTTTTCTTCCCTTAAATTAATAAAAACCTATATTCACTTGATAGTGGGAAATATAATAATAATATAATATAATATAATATAATAAGCTGTGTGATATTCGTTGGTTATTGTTGTTGAAAGTGACTTTATTGCAAAAATAAATTTAGAAGATGCAGTAGATGCATTTTCAAAAATTATATAATCGAAAATATCCTTTTAATTAAGTTTACCTACGGCAATAAAATTGTATATATTTTATGTTAATACTTTGTAAAAAATAATGTATAATTATCATATAATATATAAAATACAAATATATGTACTCAAAGTATAAGTTAAAACTTATGAGCGAAACGAGTGATTTTTCCCCCAGCAGTATGGACGGGTCAAAACTTATGACCCCTTCTGATCAAAAGCTGAAATGACGTCGCTGGTTTAAGTGTCAGTCGAACAAAATGTTGTATATATTTCATCCTTGACACGGCAAAACAAATTAGCATCAGACGTCACTTGATATCGCTTCTCCGAAAAACGTCCAGACTGTATAATGATTTAAAAATATGCTGTATTTTATAATATAAAAGAATACGTCCGATGCACTCACTTATCAATGTTCGGATCAAACCACTGGACCTGAAGACTTGAAAGTTTGGTGGTATTATCTCTAAAGGCATATAGAGGCGATATAAGAATAAGGATTTTACCACAATCCTCCGCTAAGAGGGTGAAAAAGGGTAAAACCATGTTTTTACGTAGTTTTATCGATACCTTTGAAATTCTATTTTTCACTTCCATTGTCTCTGAAAATATCTAAATATCAATTTTTGGATTTTAATAGAACCCATCCTTGGAGGGGGGGATCATAAGAGGTAGGTAGGAACAGAGGTTTTACGTATAGGTAATTAGTGAGGTAATGATAATAATAATAATAATTGACAAACATCGGGAATTCTAGTATCAAAGAACTATACACAGCCATACTTATTATTGTTCAATAAATAATATTACTATTAAGTATAAAAACAACTATTATTATGAGACAACAAAAACACTTGAAATGTTGAGGACATATATTTAACTCGCAATTATTTTCGTGCATAACTCCGAACATCAATAGTTCATAAAAAAGCTATGTTCAAAACAAACGTAATTTTTAGCGGGTCAGCTATAGTGTAATACAACGTGGTAATTATAATAATGTACAACCCGTATATTAAAAAATATTATGAATACAAAAATAAATAATAAGAGCGCAACTCTATACATAGAGACGTACCTGTATGGCTTTATATTATATACGTTTGCAAGGTGCCCTTGTATTTTTTGCCGAAACAAGAACTTCAAGACCCTGTTCGTATATCGATTCGAAACGGTGACGGCGGCTAGGCTGCATTTTCAGACGCAATACGGATTTTTTATTGCTAAACGAAAAGTTATTTTTTATTTATTTTTTTCTGTACTTAGAATTCATACAATCTCAACAGAAAAAAAATGTACAATGAGCATAATGGATGTTTTTTTCTTAAAAAGTCAAGTGCAGGAGCTTGAGAAGAAAGAACCAACCTTCAGTTAACCTGCACTTCGGCTAAATAGATATAATAAATCAAAATCTCGATTAATTGGAAGCGGCCGGTTGTCGGTCACAACATTCTTCCAAACAGCACTGCACCATCGACATACTACGATACGATTTTTGTCAAATTCAAATCTGATTTTTCTTCCACCGCGGATTTCAGACCGTCGAAGTTTCGGAAGTACGTTTTAACGTTAGCCTTATGAATAAATACAATGCATCAGTGGCAAATTAAAGGGCCTACTCTCAAAAACCTATAGAGCTTCAGATTGATAAACAAGACAATTATAAGTATAGTGTTACTGAACTTACAACGCATAAGTAATCTCGCAATTAAAGTGGGTGACATTGGGGGCAGACTTTTCAAATAAACTTCTTCAATTAAGTTCAAAGATGCTTATTACGATTTTAAAATACTTTCAGAAAGGGAATATCATACAACGGTAATCTTACAATCACATGAATTGAAATGATGAAATGAAAATCGTGGTGGTACAATTAGAAGAAGCGTAATATAGCTTCGTTAGGTAAACTAGTCGTTCTAGGATTGTAGGTGTTCACAATATTATGTTAATAACAATAGGTACATATATGGTATTTACCTGTAGGTACTTACATGTATATTTTTAAAAACAATCTTTTCATACTATACAAGTACATATTTTGAATTCTATACTAACAATTTTTAAATCAATCAGAGACATCATAAATTATGATTCATTCATATTATACAGGAATCCAGACACCTATTAGGTGCCTAATATATCTACTTACTTTTACACTAATAACAAAAATACATACCTTTATAATAGGAGTTTTAATATGACGTATTATATTTCATATAGTTTTGAAAAATATTGCCTCCACTTACCAAAAAAAAAAAAACGAAATTTTAGATATATCACTGCTACACGGCGTCGTGTCAACTAGTTTTAGGTCGAGACGGCGACACACGTTACCTATTATATAATATGATGTGTTAATAGTAAATAAATATTGTTTTTAGAAAAATATCCAATTTATTGGCAAACAATTGCTGGCATTTAATAATAATATATTACAAAAATCATAAATATTATTGTATGTACATGTATGAACTATAACAAACGATGTAGAGAAAATAATAATAACATATGTTTCAAGTAAAAATAAAAAATCAATGTTAAAAAACGATTGGACAGAGGTAAGTCTTACAGAACATATACACCTATACGCGATGGCCAGCAAACGTGTCGACGTGTATAAAAATATGACCGTTTACGATGAAAAATTGAACACGAAAAGTAACGGGTGACGCGATCGACGAGAATAACTAATATCGTGCGTTCGGTCGGCCATCGCATATGATGGAGCGAACACACGTTATTTTAATTCACCAGTAAAAATATTTAGTCCATAATAATAATAATAATTGTAGGTACGGACAATTCCCAAATGCGTCACTATATATTTTTGAACTATCCATTTCATTACAATATACTAAACCCTTAAATGTAAACAAATTTGACGACAATTGTCCTACATATATATAAAATAATATTTTATAAACAAGTTAAAAAAAAAAAATCAAAAACAAATTGTACATAATAATAAAAGTTCCCTATCACACGCGCATCATGATAGATATTTAAACAAAATAATAATAATTACATAATACATATTTCTATATTAATTATATAATATTGAACAAAAAATGCGTTCGAGATGAGTTATATTTTAGACCACGTATAAGAATACGCGGATACAGGGTATTGAAGTGAACGAATGACATGGTATATAATAATTAACAATATACGGGAAAGATGGGGTACACGAACAGGGGGTGTATGGTGAAGAAAGTATGGGGAAGACGTACCGCATTCACAACACGCGTTGGAGTACGAGCTTGGTAATATTTCGTAGAACGATAACGAGCAAAAACGTTTTTGTCGTAAATATACCCAGGGGGGATTCAAATTCGAGGACAAAATACGGCGGACATGGTTTTTGGTTCTCCGGTCATAAATCGGACGCGGATGATGTGGAAATAGATGGTGGTCGACGGAGTATATATTATTATTGTGATGATATTTACATAATATTACATTGTCGCGCACAGTGAAAAGTCCGCGTGATATAAAGTCGCACAATATAACAATACTTTAATAATATATAACATGTAATGATAATAATAATTATTGATCGATGGTGGAAAAGGAAAATAGAGCGTAAATGATATTATTGAGGAAAATCGGTTTTTAAAATTAATGCGGAAGTGATACTTAAGTTCTACATCCATCGTGCTCATCATCATCACCCGATTATCGATGATATAATATGCATTGATTATACCGACGACGCGTTGTAATCGACGATAACGTTCGAGTGGAAAAAAGACGATTTCTATGTTGTTAATTCACTTAAAATATAATATTATAAGTAGCTAAAGAATTTGTCGATGCGAAAATCCAAGGAAATCGCATTTTAAACGGCTTCGAAATAAAACAAAAGTAGGTAGGTAGAAAAAAAATGTCGTTTTTGGCCCGAGTCCCGTGAAATCGATAAAATGTCGTTTACGCGCCTTTAATCCTTTTCATCCGCCGAGATATATAAATATATATGCACACCACGATGATTAGCTGCAGGTCACGTGAACCGCGGCTGGAGGCCGTCGACACCGTAACGTTTTTCCGTCGGGGTCCTTTATGACGCGTATATAGTTGCTGAGTAGGTACTGCAGCAGTCGCCGGCCGTTTCCGCGTACATTATTATTATTATTATTATTATTATTACCGTTTGTATCGGAGCGACGACGAGATTTTCGTACCTGCGCGAGTTTTTCCTTTTTTCCAACCCGTTGTCGTCCTCCATCCCTCCTCCGCGGCCAACCGACGTGCAGGTACGATGCGTGCAGTAATTACATCGCAGTATAATATAAATATATATTTGTACGCATAAACGTGGTCCTTTGTAGACGGCAACACACGCGCGCGCGCGTGCACGTGTCACACGGTCTGCCCACACGCAGCACACCCGCCAGCGAGCGTGGCCCCAATAGCCTGGCGAGGGCTATTTGGATCTCGAGCGACACGTGTGACGGGTGGTTTTCGCGCGCCCGGACGACGACGACGACAAAGATGATGATAATTTTATAACAACATTATGGTGAAATCGCGATTCGATAGGAATTTTGACTATTATTCTCTTCCCCGACGATAAAACGATATTATTATTATTATTATTATAATTATTATGTAGGTACCTAATAATATGTATAAAAATAACATAACGCGAACGCGCATGATCCACGATCTTACGTGCACCGCCCGATTTTGGAAAATGGAATGCGGCGTGATTCTGCAAAAAAAAAAAAAAACAACATTAGATATTACACGTATATATTTGTAGAAATATGTAGTACATGATCGTACGGAACAGCGTACAGCAGATCAAAGACCCCGTATATTGTGCGCTGTGAACAATTATTATAACACGTATAATAATCGCGTAGGAGAACGCGCAAAATTTCCGTGTAGGTATACGCAACCAAAATAAAATGACATAAATATACGTGTAATATGTCAGTGGTTCGTCAAACCACGCCACATCGAATCCATTAAGAATTACGGTATTGGCGTATTATTATCTCTTATTACTTGGCGACTGGCAAGTATTAAATGTAAATAACGGCCTTTTATGTTATATTGTTATTATTATTATGTAAATGCAAAAAATTTATTCGTAATGTATTGCAAATTGTTAAGCTGTAATCGGCAAAGGTTATTTGAACGAAGGAAAAGAAAAAAAGATAAATTTTTAAAAAAGTGTTCTGTTTGTACTGAAAACTCGAGATATTCCCAGTAGATTTTTCCACCTCAGCGATATCATCATATAAATATAATGATGTAAGCTCGACCAATATCTCGTGACACCAGCCCGAAGTTACGGTGCAGTACAGGTTTACATTTTCGTGTAAGAGGATTGTAAGCCATAATTTTCTGTCTATCTAACGCACGCGAAACGTAGAAATTTAGACGTTTTCTATTTCCAACATACCGACAATCAATTAATGTGATAAGAATTTTGAAAATTGATTTAAAATTATCGTTAAGTCTACTTAAGATCGACTTTCCCACTTTTATTGATTTTTCCTGAACAAATCGGAAACATAAAAATCAACAAAAGTTAATTTTTGGGTATGTTAAGTAGAAAATTTAAAAAATGTGAGAAAATCGATTTGAAGAAGACTTTACAACGAATTCAAATCAGATTTCAAAATTGTTATCGCATTAATTGATCGGTCGGTTGGAAATAGAAAACGTCTAAATTCTTATGTTACGCGTGATGTGATAGACAGAGACAGACGATCATGTTTTACAAATTCCTTAAAAACATCCTAATGATGTCGGTATCGATGACTTCTGTTAGATGCGTACGGCGGGGTATATAGAAGACTTTTGCAAGGTTTTATCCGCTCTTTCAAATACCGACAATTATGTTAAAGCGAGTGTGTGTGTGTGTGTGTGTGTGTTTGTATGTACATTCGGCGCAAATTTACATTATTAAAATTCGATTAACAGTAATACACGTTCGTGTAATGCATGCTCTGCACCTCGATGAAGCGTAATACGTATTTGTATGTATACACTTTGCGCGGCAGTCAACAACGCACGATATTATAATAATTCGAACACCCACATTAGAATAAAAACATACACACATGCGATTTAGCGCGCTCTTTATATTATACGTGTTGTAAATTCACTAGAGGTTATATTGGGAATCATATATAATTGTCTATACGCATCTACGAATGATTGCCAATGCGATAAATTTATATTATCCATGTAATATTTTGTGATTTCTACCCCTTTTATCCGAACTGACTGAGTTGACTTTTGAAAAATTATTTTTTCGTACAATCGCGTCGGCTGTTCTATTTTATTCTTTTTTTTTTTTTGTGCCTGTGTCATGATTTGCACCCGATTTATTCGATCAAAACAGGATATTGCTCAGGTACACACAAAGCTCTACAACTTTCGCCTAATTGATATAATGAGCTAGGATAGGGATCTCCAAACTAAGACCCACCGAACAAGTTTTTTAAGCCGGTACATTATCTAAAAATATGTGTAATACATTCAAAGTTGTTATCACGTAATATCATAATTTACGAGTTGAATGATTAAATTTAAATAGTGAGATTACAAAAAATAAATTTCAATTGAATATACATTTGTACATGCTACTATGTATTTACACGAAAAAACTTTTCCTAAAAATTATTATTATTTTGGCCTGCTAAGAGCTTTTGATATTAAGCGTGGCCCTTGAATGAAAAAGTTTAGAGACTCTTGAGCTAGGAGATCGTTTTTTGAATATTAATCTATACTTTATCAAACAAGTATAGTTGAGAAAAACGGCGTAAAATTGTCAAAATTAAATTACAATATCATAGATATTTTGGTTGTCGTAGCGACTTAAAACATTTAAAGCAGGATATTTTATATATCCATAATCATACAATCAACAGGTACTGTTAGGTAATTGGGTACTTTCCGTTTAATATATTCACGCAGTATAGGAACAGATTAAGGCCCGCACACTTGCATAAAGAAATTATTGTTTTGTACATAATATAACATACGCGAACTATAGTTTATCACTGCTAGGTAAGTATATTATAAAAGTACCACTTTTATTATGAAACTTAATTGTTTCCCGATTTCAAATTTAAAATAATACACTCAAACACGTACCGAGTGATTTTTCTTAATCCATAATGATATTATTAAATTCAATTAATTACGTTAATGCTGATCGTTTAATTCGTTTTCAAAACTACATGGGACATTACCTTGGTAACCTGCAGTAAATAAATTATACATCCAGCTGCAGATGTATATCGAACTACCATCGGGGACCTAAAAAATGCGATTATCGACAAATCTTTTCTTGTCGCACGCCTAGACTATATGAATCACAGTCAGTATCAGGACTTCTTATATTATACACAGATTATTATGTTTTACACAAATGTATTGTTTTTGAACAATACCGTTAACATCAAACGAGTGTAATTGACTTTCGAGTAGTTATAGCGCGGCGGCGGCGACGGCACGGATAAAAAGATTATTTGCATTTATATCAACTGAACGAGACGGATGATTGAAATAAAGGAATATGCTGTATTAAAAATCGTAATCCGTGTGGTACACCGTCGATGTTGTATCACAACAACGTATATACACATTGCGTATACGAATACACATAATTTATATTATACGTATACATATAGGCACGGGTGGGCAATGATGATATGGTTCCTTTGAGTCAATTATAACGTTCTCGACGTCTTCCCTCTCGCGATACGTCTTTGTAGAGTCTCGGTGTAGGCGGCGACGAGCTAATCAAATGCTTAACGGTTATGCGACCGGGTCTTTTTCCTTTTCCATCTCTCACTCGTATAATCATCAAAGTGGACGGGCGGCGGATGAAAGAAACGTATAATGTAGACACGGCGCCTTTACTACGCATGTATATTGTATTAATGTACATATATATATATATATATATATATATATATATATGTAGAGGCACGCGGTGAGACGGTGCGCAGAGTAGACCAAATGAATATGTTTCTCGTCGGGTAAACGCATTAGAAGAGAGTAGGTCGAAAAGCGAAAGGAAAGAAAAAAAAGGTCTGGTGTGAGCGTAGGTAGCCGTTTGCTGAGCGGGACTCCTGCTGATACTAGATGTGTGTATATATATATATATATATATAAATACGCGCGCGCCGGGGAAAACGCGAGAAAAATCGATAATTTCTTCCACCAACGGACCTAAGTATAATGACGCGTATTAATATATTATATTGACGTCTATTACCCCGCCCCCCCCCCATTAAGAAATTTATAATGATTTGCGTACATATAATTAGTAAGCAATTTGTATGAATTTGTATGATCAATTTCAGAATTTGTACGGAACTCGTTCAACGTGAAAAATTCATTTTTCGCGGGAGGGGGCAGGGTAACGTAACCCCAGCCCCTCACCCCTTCCAAAACAACTATTTTACAAAATTGAATATGCCAATAATTAGTACGTAATTAGTATGAATTTATATGATTAATTTGATTTATTTAAATAACTACATGAGGTGAATAAAATGAATCATATCCCAATAATACAAACTAAATTATGGTTTTATATATTGTAATTTATTTATGTATTAATCACACGAATTCAACTATGTTTAACATTTCTGAGTTATTATTCTATAATTAGTATTTATATCTACGCATTAATTCTTACCAATCATCATTGTATCATTATAATTCCTATTTTAACTGTTCATCTGTTCAAAATATAACAATATACAGTGTTTAAAAATAGTATTTATTATTCTTTTGTCAATAAATATCTAATATTATAAAATCTGATTATTATCTGCTTATTTCAATCATTTAGTTTTTCAGTATTGGTTTTGTGATGTGTAAGAGTGTTGTAATACAATATTATTACAATTATTACTAGTATCTTTTATTATTTTTGTGACAATTCTGACTATTTTGGAAATAAAATTATAATCTTAAATATTATAATATTATTAACAATGGATGGTAGAAGACCTGCAGTTGATCCTTCACTAATAATTGATGCAGTTTTGAAATTTAAAGATCAAGTCATGGATCCGAATCAAAATAAAAAAGGTAAGCACAACTATATAACATTGTTAACAAATTTGTTTTTAATCTTAGTTTTTAATAAAAACAAAATAACTAAAACTAATACTGTCTATTCAAAATTCATTGAAATATCCGATTTCAACAAAATTAAAATTATTTATAAAATGTTGGTGACATCTTGCTAATTTTGTTTTATGTTTTTTTAAAAATAAGTTTTGAAGAATTCGGTATAGGATTTTCTAGTTTAAAGAATTTGAAGTTTTACAAATTTCTAACGACAATAGTTTTGCAGATTATTAAGGTTTTGTAGATTTGTGTTAATTAAATTTAAACAGGTATTAAAATATTTTTTAATTATTCTCAATTTTTTGTCATATTACAATAAAGAAATGTAAACGAAATTTTATATCCAATTTTCAAGATTTAAAGGAATTCCATTTATAATAATACAATTGTTCAAAAAAATGAAATACCTAGATCTAATATAATCAATTATTAAATGGAAGTATTTATATGGGATCAAATATACGTAATTTAACAAAAAAAAAAAAAAAACCAGATGGGTCTTGATCTATTGTACAGTAGAATGTGAAGAGCACCTCGTTCATAGGATAGGTCATTACAATGGTTTTGTTAAACATCAATACAATGATATGCATCAACGAGTCTGAACGAAGTTGATATGTTGGTCTAGAATAGTTATATTATAATATATTAGGTTATATTTAAGTTTTAAGTTTAAATATAATGTCAATATTCTCTGTTCAAACGCTTAAAAAAAAAAAAAATTGTAAATATGGATTTCAAAAATTTTAGAAATACAATAAGAAAAACCTTGTGTAGAATATTCTATTAAATGTGCTAGTATTTTTTACCAACCAAATTTTTTTTTATCAACGACCATGAAAAGAAAATGTAAAAAAATCAAATATTTCAAATGCCTATAAGTTGCTTAAAAATCATTATGATATCATGAAAAAATATGACTTAAAGGAAATTCGAGTCTTAACAGCTGGTAAAAATTTCGAGTTTCTGCGACTTATACTTTTTGAATTATTACAAAATATTTAAAACAGTTTGACAATGATTCGATATTTTATGCAATTTCGTAAAAATTTAAATTTCAAACGGTCATCAATTTTAGATTCTGAAAAGAGTGATGAAATCTATTGATTTTATAATGATGTGTGTTTTTTTTTTTTTTAATTTTTTTTTGTAAAGCAAAGCGAGGCTCATCCGTTTTTTTCTTTAATTCCGATGGAAATATTTTTAAAGCTTTTTGAAGACAAACTTTTTTATGGACAACCCAGTGTTAAAATTTTGAATCTTAAATATAAACGGATTCAATTTTATGAATTTTCAACTACAAAATAACTTGCAAACCATCTACATTCACTTTCCTTTCAGAAAAGTTGGTATTTAAGAAAATCGAAGCATTTTTACTACCAAAAACCATGATCTCGAACCTTCTTAAATGACAACTTTTCTGAAAAGAAAGTGAATGTAGATGGTACTTGGGCAAGTTAAAACTGCAACTTTTTCAATACTGTTTAAAAGCGTCGAAAAAAACGAAAAAACGGGAAATTTTATGCAAAATCACGTTTTTACAAAATACATTTTTATATAATGAGTTTTTCACGGTGAACGAGTTGCGTACAAATTCTGAAATTGATCGTACAAATTCATACAAATTGCGTACTAATTGTATGCATGAAAATCATTATAAATTTCTTAATGGTGGGGAGGACGGGGTAATGGACGTGTTATATTTGTACACGCAAGGTAAACATACAAGTATTAATACATTATATAACAAACATGCGTTCGCCGACTGCAGCCAAAAACGCGCGGTATACCTGTCGGCTCGTACAAATATAATATATCGTTAATTATTGTATATTATTATGTAAAAAAAAAAAAAATCATAACCAACAGGTGCGGAGCCAAATATCCTATACGTCATATACAATGAACATAATTTATGGGCGTAACATAGATGTGCATGGAAAGATTTATGTGCGTTTTGATTACCATATTAGGTGCATATCCAATATATCATTTGTATTTATGTATTATATGTATATATTTGTCTAGGCGACGATGACGTATATTTACACACATACGTGCTACCGGGCTCTTTGCGGTGTATATTTTACGGGAAGAGTTGTATGATTTGATCATTTTATGGGTGTTTTACAAAATGATGCACTTCGTATATTATGGGCAATATATATATTTATAATGATACTTTATAATAGGTATAATTTGTTAGATCAACTTTTATTTTAACACATAATTTTCACAGACTATAATTTTTTTTACGGCTATAAGTATAACCCATACTACGCTAAGCTCCCTTATTTTGAACACGATTCGCCACTATTCATATACAGCGTTATCATATCTATATATATTAAATATAATAATATTTTTGTATTTAAGTGTAAAAATTATGTATTAAATTAAAAACTTATCTAATATTAATCGAATACATTCTACATATACCTAGTGTCATGAATCATATTTATCATGCCCAATATACGAAGTGCATTTTAAACAAAGCTCAAATTATATACTCTGCCCGTAACATATATACGATTTTATAGTAATCAAATCGGGGCCCACATTTCGGCAATAAACAGTGGTATAATATTTCATGCTGTTTCATGAACTAAAAAAATTTTAAATCAAGCACTATCAGATGCCATATGCATGAAGAAAAACAATTATAACTAAACCGTTTTATTCGAATTTTTGATTTTTTACTGTTACTAGTTTAAAAATAAAAAACTACGGTTATTAAAAAATTACTTATGAATTATGACATTTATAAAAAATAAAACGGAAACGTGAGGTCGTGCTATATAGTATATACAATCTACAATAATTATGATTAAAATTACGAAATTTACAATAAACCCAAATCAAATCCAAGTGCACGTAAGCAAAATAATATAATAGAACCGCAGCACAATTGCACGACAAATATTAATGTACAACATATAAAACAAACATTTATAAAATATGCGGTACAAAATTTCGGATCTGAAATGCTGATCACGTTACGCAGAACCTATTATTATTAAAGCTATAACAATAATATGCTATTCTTACCAGTGTACCTATATACAGCGTACTCTGCAACGATAAGCAAAACACCATGCTCTAAATAATATATTTAGAACTTCCCTCTCCCCCCCCTAGTTATTATTATATTTGAAACGCATTCCGAGTCGCGAGCAAGAATTTGCCATGGCTTCGGTAGCGGATACATATATTATATATTCTTTCTCTCGTCCGGCCGGGGGGACGGGATCACGACCGACGACGACGTTTGACACCACGTCGTCGTCGCCTCCCCCGCAATCGCAGGATTTCCACTTCACCGAGCGTCAAATTAAACGTGCACGCGCGCGGACGATTATGAATTTCTGTGCCGGAGACGACGTTTAATTAAGGCGACCGCGACGATCGACGACGATGGGGGCCTATGAAAGTTTTTCTCTCGGTGTCGTTTGCAGAACGCACGTCTTGCGCGCGTTTCTCGTCGGAGTAGAAAACATTGTTTGTCGACGGAGAAAAATAACGCGGGCGGAAAGAAAATGAAAAAAAAAACAACGAAAATAATAGTGATCATAATAATACTAATAAAATAAAAATCAGAAAATAATCAAACGACGTATGACGGTCCACTACATTATAATATACTATGCAATACCATATTATAGTTAGGTATACGCCACGTACTGTACGCGAAATTTTTCATTCGTTAATTATATTATAATAATGTTCGATAACTCGATAACCAATGCATGATTTTTACCAGGAGTGGCCAACTTACGAGGCTTATTAACGTCTTATTAACAAAAACCAAAATTTACTTAAAATTATTATTGATTTTCATTTTTTCGATATAGGTAGGTATGCCTCTACATGTGTAAAAAAAATGTTATTGTATTGAACACATATTATATAAACGAAGGAAAAAATAAAATAAATATTTATGAAAAATTAATAAAATAATATAAACGTTAAAATATTACTAGTACTACTTTTCGTAATCTAATCAAAACAAGATAAACTGCGACAAGTTATCGCACTCGTAGTCATGATGATTTATATAAGGACTTTTGAGTCCATTCTGGACCTTAAATGATTTGTCCGAAAATTGTTCCTTGTTCTTATATCGTTTACCGCATTCTGCAGTTCATCTCATTTGAAGCCGGTTTCCCAACTCTAGTGCAAAAAAGTGCCATTCTCTTGTTGGCTCCTCCATCCGAAACAGTTAGCTGATAAGAGTTAGATGACTTATGCCGACGGTCATTCGGCCTCCTTGGTCGATTTCTGCGACAAGCATGCAGTTACCATGGGTTAGGTTTTATCGCCCTTACCCACACGGGGTCTATCATTATTACTTGGATAGAATTGACAAAAATGATAAAACATAAATATTTTGGCTCTTGATATTATATTATATGTATCCATGTGGTTCGCGAACATATTGATGTTGGCCCACCCCTGGTACATACGCTTTCGAGGATTAAACAAGCTCGACTTCGATTTCGAAACACTGCAGCGTATTCACTTCGAAGGGGTCAAAATGCAGTCGCATACTATACAGTCACGACTCAATATATAATATAATATAATATAATATAGACACACCACAATGCCAGGACGCAATGATTGCAAGTACAATAGTACAGTCGCCGTCGTGTCTGGCCTGGGGCGACTGATTTTCGGATGTCACGGGAGCGATTACCTCCTATACACGCACTCGCGCGCACTTGTCATCAAAATGCGTTTGTGGTTTTGGTTTTCACGTCGTAGTTTCCTCCTACACACACACACACACACACACACACACACACACATATATATAAATTACATAGGTACGTATATAAAAACGTTCCTTCAGCCGTCGTCGTCAAGGCGATTCCTTTCGACGTACGACTGCGGTTTTCTATCGCGCGGTGCGGGACGGAATCCAAAATCCGTAAATAGTTAGACTGGGAAACGACGAGGAAAAAGGGACTCGAGTAGTATATATATATAGGTAATATGTATTATACGCCATAGTATAAAAGTACGACTGAGTGCGACGAAATAAATTGGAATTCCTATTATTCCCCCTGACAATATGTACGCAGTCTTCAGAGACTATAATATGTTTCTGTCGTATAGATGATACCGCACTTGATTACGCAGTACGAAATTTTATTTTTTCAGTACGTTTCAGGTTAAAATTAAACAAATCGATTCGCTCGATTTCGTCGGGTCCATATTATATTGGTCTAATGATGTGTATAGATTTTTACGAACGACGAAGAAAGTACGTACATATTTGAATGGAATCAAACATATTATAGTGGACCGAAAACATCGTACGCAGATTTGTACCGTATTTATTTTTATTTCTGAATATTTCCTCTGAATAATTACCCCATTTATAATTATAGAAACACAGATCATTTTCTAAATCATTGCTAAAAACTATATTTTTGTCGTCATATTTTATACAACACATTTATAGTTTTTATATTGATATTATAAAAATGTAAAAACTTCTCCAGATAAGATCTGTAAAAATAGTGTTCGCGGTCCACCAGTTGATGACCAATATTAATCGCGTTTAGCATACATAACAATTTTGAGAAATATTATATTAGGTATAGATAAATTACCTCTTTAGCATTATATTTCGTATAGGAAAAATAATATTCAAAAGATTCGCCAATGTGATAGTCGTCTATACTTTAGCTATAATATTATAATTAATAATGATCTATTGTTTCGGCCAAGTTATTACACTTTGTTTTTATTTTTTTTATTTTTACAAACATTTTCACCCAGTTTACCGGTGAGGAAACTTCTTATTGGTGATATACAGGAGAAACTAATCTGAACTCCTAAATGTAAAATGTACACAATTCAATACCAGCAAAATCGCCATGGCAAAAGACCATAAGCGTGAAATACAAATCTTTCGATTAATACTTACTACGATCATCATATACATTGTACACAGACAGTACATCGATCGTCCGAAAATATGTAGTGTTTCATAATACTATTTAGCCATTCGTGGGTAATCAACGCATTGGCGGTGACCTCGTCCTGAAACCAGGCAGACACAGAGATAACAGGAAAGTGCCCACCCGTGTAGTGTATTGTTGGGCTCGGAATAATTATATTACGATCTTGCGTGACGCACATACGCGAAAACTACTGCAAGGCCACCCGGGTACTATATACATTCTATATATATAGTATATTTCATACGCAGATGCTCCCGGCCGAGTACATAATATAATACACATATAAATATAAGAACCCCGAGTACACGTGCACCACCCATGTTACCGTCATCACCTACGCTATGCAAATGTCGTTATTCCCCCCCCCACCGTGCGTATATTTTCAGAAACCTGCAAGAGGACAAATCGCGCTCGGTATACGGCCGGCGGTTGTCTATATTATGTATTATATTATAGTAAACTGCATACAAAAGTGTACACTCGCAAGTACGTTTCGCACGTTCGCAGGGTGTTTCGTAAATACTGCTAAGGGTCGGTGTGAAACGAGAAAATTCTAAAAAACTGTCACAGAAGAAAAGAAATGTAACCGTTAAAAATATCATGTTTTTATACATTATACAGTAAAAATAAAATACACCTTTTTTATACAGATAGAGTAAATTTGTCCATATTATTCCTAAAATGGAACTGAGTATCGTCCAACATTAACATAACAGTCATCGACAAAACTATTAGTTCGTCAGTTATTTTGTTCATAATATTTTCTCTAGGCTGAAGGTACAATCAGTAAAGTTTCAGCTCCTACACGATTTTGATTGTGGAGGTGTTGGAGAGAGCCATGCACAATGTTGGCGTTCGATTTCAGAAATGTATACATCATGTCTTATGAACATTGCCGATTTACAAAAATTTGATATTTTTGAACCTTTGGACACTTAACGACAAACATAATGTATTTCGATCTAGAATAACGAAATTTTGTGAATCCTTTTTTTTACTTCTGTGGGAGTCATTAAAAACGTTAGAAGTATACCCTGTATTATATTAATTATATTAGTGCCTGCAAGATACATTCACACGGTTCAAATGACACCAATTCGTTGCGCTCATGCAATATTCAACATTCTCTCGCTGCTAACAAAGAGTACACACGAAGTCGTGCTACGTGCTTTGTCTATATAAAGGTGCAAAAGATTCGGAAACCGATTTGGTTACAATTATTTAATGACATCGCTCCAGACACTACACTGGAAAATATTTTATCGATACGTTAAGCGGTGCATGTAGCACAAAAACTTACGGTGTCAGGTAAGTATTCAATGGAGGGAAGGTGTTGGCGAGGTCTAGATACTAGCCTGAGGTCTAACCCAACAATTGTTGGGCTTGACTATAAATTGTAATCCTTTATAGTTAAAATATGTAAATAAAATACTTTTAACCAATAATCAAAAGGGTAATTGAAAATAAAAGATTTTATATATTAGATGGACATTTGAATGTATGCAAATTATATTAAAAATAATCTATTATTGTAAAAGGTTTTAATTGTTGATGTTGTTGATGAAGACAAATTTATTTAAACCCTCTAAATAAAATTATATTTGCGTGCTGTAATAGTATTCATATTTTGAACTCATTAAGGTCCAATCAAACGGAACAAGGTGGTCGAACACGCTTCATCCGTACTCTCGTTATATTTAATATAGAACATTTACATGTTCCTACATATTACATAATATAATATATTTATCCAAATAATAACGAGAGAATAACAATGAAAATATAAAACGAAAGTGGTCATACGGTATAGGAATATATACAGACCGTAGAACAAAAAAAAAAAAAATCGGTTGCAAAATGGATAAACGTTTATTAAAATGGGGCAAACCGGATGTTTGTCCTTTCGTTTTCTTATAATTATTATTTTAAACGGTCAATAAAACTATATAGTATATTCCCGTATATATGAGTATTACATACAATTACATACATACGGCACTTCGTCGAAGCTATTTTAAAATATTTATTTCCTTTTTTCCATTTTATTCCTCCCTCTGTCTGCGTATTGTCTCGAGTTTGCCAGACGCTCAATACGCGTACTATACGCTAAGCGCTACTTGAAAACTGCATAATATTTCACTAGGTAGCTAAAGCTTTATAATCGATTCGTGTACACGTCCACCTTAGTTGATGTAATTAAAATAGAACTAGTATTTCTACGAAATAAAAATAATGTTCGCATTAGAGTATACCGACGGCATCGAAGACTTTGTCGTGACTTTTGCGTAGAAGTTTTTTTCTCACATTAATATTGTTCTACCTTCAACATTTTATCTCTATTAACAATAAATAAAATAAAATAATGAAAACCCTGTGATGTTGTGATGGATTTATTTGCTACAATAACTTGGCACAGTCAAGTGTTGAAAAAAACTTGCATTCGAAATAATTGGCAAAAATTAACTTGAACTATTTTACGTATAGCCAAAAAGTGTCCTGATTTTAAAGATGAATACAACCACTGGAATAAGTTTGACAAATAACTTCGTGCCCAATGTTGCCAAATTTGCACCAACATCACAACGCATTTTAAGTAACAAAATTTGAGAAAATGGTATAAACCAGGGATGGCGAACCTTTTGATAACAGCGTGTCAAATCAAAATGCTTGGTTTGATTTTATTTGCCTGGCGTGTCAGAAATTTTTCAGATCTTTTTTTTTGCTTGTAAAATAATTAATTAAACATATAAACATGATTTTATTTGTTGTTAGGTAAATATATATCACGTTAATAATGTCCACGGCTGTTATATCCACAGTCGTGATAATATCTTACGATATATTACAATAAAAATTAAAAATAATTTCAAATTATTAGTAATTTTTTGGAAAGTAAAGTAAAACTTATGAATTATTTTTAAACTGCCGTGTCACTGAAATAATGCGACCGTGTCACACTGTGACACACGTGACATAGGTTCGCCATCCCTGGTATAAACATACGCATTTTCCTATGAATAATTAACACGTGCAAAGTCAAATAAAAAAAAACTAGAAACGTCCATCGAAAAAATCAACTTAGCTGCAGAGTCCAGCAGTGCAATGATAAAACGCGGCGAGTAATAAAAAATACCCACAACAATTGTTTTGTTTTTTACAATTAAAACTTTAAACGTAGACGACTATATTATACCTGCAGAAGTGCACGCGGTACGATAAAATATTATTTTAATTGTATCTCGTTTGTGTACCTAGAGTTTATTTTTCCTCGGCAGAGCGAATACATATAGTAATAGTTAGGAGGCAAGTGTACAATAATAATAATAATAATAATAATAATAATAATAATAATAATAATAATAATAATAATAATGTTATGGAATAAATAATAACACGATTTACAAACAATCATACCTTGCAGTTTTATTCTTTTTTCTCAAAACTTTATGTTATTTTTATAAAATTGAGTAAAACTAGAATAATTAAATGATAACATTTTTTTATTTACTTATTTTTGAAACGGTTACTTATACCGACTCGTCCCACTTGGGAGAAAATCAGTAGGTACTTTCACGTTTCAATAAAAGCGTATATTATTTCTTATTCCAAGCACAGTTTGAGAACTTGACGTAAATATAATACATCAATTATTTATTTATTTATAAATAGAGTACCTGCCTACCAGCGTACACCTACAATACTTACTCATCGGACTGATGATCCACTTATAGTTATACACTTTTTCACATCGATTATTTTTTAAGTAACGACAACGTAACTTATTTTTTATACTGAAGATATTTTTTTCTTTATCAACAAATGTTTTCAAGAAAATAATTCTCATTTTATTTATGCGGATGCGTAACAGAAGTCAAATTAAATTTATAAAAAAAGAACATACTATAACTATAACTATTTTAACAATCTAAATCTTTATTAAATTCTTTATTCTATTTTTTTTATAACACGACGTGCATTTTTGTGTAATTTCGTATTCAGAAGCAAAATATTTTTCTGAAAATATTGGAATAAAAATCGAATATGAAACCAGCAGAAAATGATTTATATGTTGATTACATAAGTATTAATAAGGTTTAGATCAGTGTTTCCCAAACTCTCATTTTTAAAAATATCACGCCTCCCCTACATTAATTTAAGTTTAAAATAAGTTTGACATCTTTTGTAGTACGAAAAATTAACGATATTTTTTTTTTAGCATTTACAATAATATAGGTAGATTCAAAAATATAAATTTTCATAGAAAAAAGGTCGTTGAACGTCGAAAACAATAACATTTAAACGTAAAATATTCTTAACAATTTTATTTTTAAATTGACTTTGTGCCTTACATAGAAAATAATAAGCGGGAAGAAAAAAATATATATTTATATAGACGCCGATCATTAAATATAATATTAAAAATATTATACATGTATGTATAGTTATAGTAAGACAACTCGGATTAGGGATTAAAATGTTAAGCCTCTTTTCGAAATACGAGTATTTTATTTTTTTTTAAATTAAATCCAATAAGTTTCATAGTATCTACACCGATTAACTGTAACTATAAGAAAGTGCGAACATAGCAACTTAACCCGTAAAGCAGCTATCACTATTGGTTTATTTATCGAATTATTTGAAGTTTGATTAAATACACTATACCGAAAGTTTGTTCCAATGGAATCGAGGATACTTTAGTATGCACACATGCTTACTTTCTCAAACTCCGTCCACAAGAAGTAATTTTTGGAAAGTCGATTCCTTCCGAAAACAAATTCTGTTTGCATCACTATAATATATTTAAGTAAATATTTGTCATTTACTCACTGAAAACGGGTATATTTCACGTGGGCCCAACCGGCGTCGGAGCTGAACGGGGTCGCCACCGCAGACATTTAGCGTCGATTTCTTTGTAGTCCGATCCCCGTCGTTTTGACCTTTCCAGATACTCGTCAATCACATCCTGCAAACAGATATTTAAGCGTTTTATACATACGTATGACCATCAAAAGTTATGTGGGATACATCGCAGCGATATGTCCAATATCATTACACCCAATAAACAATAATTGCACCCTCTCTCTCACTCGTTTTTGTTTGCTCGTCCGATCAGGTTCAGAAGGATACAAATAAATGATAATTTTGCACAAATTATTATCTCACGTACTAAAATTATTTCGATAATATTCTTTATATCAAACCTATTCAAATCAGTCAAATAAATAACATACAGTAATCACATACTATACATATATCCAGATACTCGAATCGTAGTAAAAAAAAATAACGCCTATAGTATAGAGTCAGTCCATTTTATCAAAAACCACATAATTTTTTTTTTAATTGGATAGTATTAATTATAAATCCAATAATCTGATTTCAACCATACATGATAGTAATAAAGTAATTTAGTAGTACATTATGGTAATATCATGAAATATAAATTTTATTCAATTACAGAAAAAGAAGAAAATAAAGAGTGATTATCATAAAAATGTAATAAAAAAAGTATAAAATAATTATAATTATTCCAAATCTTTTTGTTTATTTTTCCGACTTGACCGTTAAATTGCTGAATGTTTTTTTTTTAAAAACACACAAACATAAGCTTTAAAAATAATAAAATGTTTTAATGTTTCCAAATCATATTTTATAGTCCTCGTGATTGCAATCCGTTTGAAAAAAAAAAAAAAAAACATTGTTCTAGATCATTACATGTAGTCGCAAATACGCGATTAATGAACCTGTGATTGTAGTACTTTAATATAATTATTATTGTATGTACGTAGTGTGTGTATTGGTGCACAATGTAAAACATCTTCTGAAATGGTTGACTGCGGTTACAGATTATATAGTAATATCACTAATTTTAATTAAAAACCTTTGATTGATAACTAAAATTTGAACAATATCGCAGAGATAATATATACATAAATTAAAAGTTAAAATGAAAAAGTTTTACAGTTTATTTTTATACACATATAACCGTAAAAACAAGAATTGAAATAATGAAAAATGATTAAGTCATTAAATGTATTCATTACAGCCTTATAGGATTATTAAATATATTCTTGACGTCATGGAGGGCTCTACTTACAAAATAATAATATACGTAATCATATACAAACAAGGCAATGGATTTAAAATGAATAATATAACTTTTGACTTGACCAAAGAATTTTGGACTAGCTTTAAATGTTTATAAAATCAGTTACATCTTATAGATTATGCAAATCGTGTTGGTCCTACATTTTTAGTAAACAATTTTGAGCAAATATTCTTCAACGTCTCGTTGACATAATCATGTATTCCCATAATAGTTGAGTATAAGTATAACTAATATCAATAAGGTTCGAAGAATACTAACCGGAATCAGTGACGTTCATCATCATTGAAATCGATTTTGTATTTTTATGATCAACAATTTCATTTGATGAGTTCGACATTTAATATTGATGTTTCTATAATTTATACATTACCTCAATTGGTTTTTATTTTGTTTTGGTTTCTCGATCTTTTGTTAATATTTTGTAAAGAAAAATTTAATTTGCATGCTGAAGCCTTAATTGTATTACTTAAAATCATAAACTGTCTATCAAATTTGCCAAGGAAAGGAGAAAAGCAGGAGTAAAATATAAAAAATCGCAGAACTATATTATATACATCTTACCTATAGATAATTATTATTACGATTATTATTAATTTTATTTTATTTTATTTTTATAAGTGATCAGCCGTCTGACCAAATTATAACCTTACAACATGCGATATACAGCACGCGATATATTGTTACATAAAAATAGTGAAAAATAAAGCAAGTGTTTAGCCATAAAAAAAGTTGTCGATTAAACAGGTTTATCTGTTAGTAGGTATTGAAAAAAAAACTCTCCATTCATGAAAATCAAGGATAAACTTTAAGTACGAAAGATTTCATAAGCTTATATTGTCTCTTAAAGTGTGCACATGACGAGGTATAGTACGATTACAACAAAAACTTATCGTATCTATAATAATATGATCTTAACTGGCTCATCCCGTATGTCTGAGAGTGTTTTATACCATAGTAAATTAATATATTAAAAAATGTATTGTAAATATGTATAGAAGTTATAGTGTTTATTAAATTAATTAATTAATATTTTTATTCCATAATGATTACTGAACGTTTATGGGAAACTCGATTTTATCTATTTTTATCTATCGCTTTTATTTAATTTAAATATATTTTTGGTTAACGAATTGACAGGCGATAGTGTTAGTTCATTTCTGACTCATATGCATTCATCGTCTTAAATCACAGGATATAAATTTACTTTACTATGAAATAAATCGTTAGTACATGAAATCTTTTAACTGAAATTGTCAGCAGTTCAAAAATAATATTAAATGCAATAACTTTATGCGCACTGTGTTTGTGTTGAATAAATAATTTTAAAATGTAATGTACCTCGCAGGCGAATGTCGTAACTTAATTATGAGTCTTAAAGGAATTCCAAATGAAACGGACAATTAAGCAGATCTTAAGTGCATTAATCATTACAATATTCTTGTAAACTAAGTAAATTACAACACTTATAAATATAAAAGTTGTCATAATGTACTTACTATGATTTATTTATTACATACATATATAGGGAATTACAAATAAATGTAAGCTTTTATACTTATTTCGGAAATAACTACCTTCAGTAAATGTCAGAGATAAATATTTTTTGAATATGTTTTATAAATTTTTCAAAAATGAATTGGTAAGCTAAAAATATAAATTATACAGATTGAACCTATATAAAATTATTTAATTTTATAAATTATAAAAAATACTTCCTTGAAATATTTTTTCATTTTTAAAACAAAAAATATTTTTTTAGGAAAATCTCATAGATGTACATATTGATAAATGTATTATACTTAAATAGACACAAAACACATTTTTAAATAATTTTTATATTTGTGCTACATATAAAAAAAAGAAAAAATTAACCAACAAACGTCCATAGTACAAACAGTTTGGATATTTGCCAAATAAAAGTATTATTTTACTATGTGTACTATGGGTAACAATAGTTAGTTAAAACTATAGGTAACTGTTATAAATTATAATATCTTTATTTAATAGGCGCTTAGATAACGGATATATTATATGTACATAAGGAGTTATCGAGATCGATTTTCATCGATATGGAATATATATATTGTTATTGGTAACTCGATACAAAAATGCTTGCATTTAAAACGATCGGATTATAATGATGAATTTTAATTTTTTCATTGTGCTAAACACAGTAGGCCACATTCACATTATTTAACATATGTTCGTATATATAATGCATGTAAATAATAATACGTGTATATAAAAAAAAAAAAAACATGGTACCAGAACGGGGAACCCGATCTGATGCCGCATATTAGAAGAAAACTTACACAACACGTAAAGTCATCAAATTTCTATAGGAAAAAAAAATTAAAGAATAAAAAAAATGTTTACACGTAAACGTTAAAAAACCCAACAGAAATGTAAATTTTATGTGAGTACCACATTTACGGACGTGTTATAAAATAAAATTCGCATAAATAGAGTTCATTCGATCGAATACACCTCAAGACGATAATAACAGTATAAATTCACGACCATTGAAAAATAGCCGGTAGGTATAATATATATACATATATAATATATTATATTATATGTGTCGATTGCAGAAAAAAAAAAATAATATCACTTCGGTTGGACGACAAGTCGACAAAATGCGGACATCGCGATCAGTATACCTATTATCTATATACGCTGCAGCTTTTCGCATAACAGATACAAAAAAAAAAAAAAACGAAACGTAAAGCGCAGAGATTGATTTATGTGCGTTTTGATTTTTGCATTTTATCGCGTACACTCTAATATACGTGTGTGCGTTTGCACTGCACTATACGATAATCATATATACACACGAACGATGGTAATCATTTTTTGTATACCACACGCGGTTGTTTATGTTCAACCGATATCTTAAACTAGGCGCCCACATCTCAAATGCCCGACCGGCTCCAACGGTGAATCTGTTACACGGATTATACGTCGTAGACGATTTCCGGACGCAAAGGCATATTATACATGGCTGCTGCATGTCACGATACGGGTAAAAAGATTATTTTACGTTTTCATCATCGCCACAGCCATTAAACGACATATTTATCATCGAGTACAATCTCTTATTTTTCTACACGGTTATTATATATGGTACGTTTTTTCTGTTTAGGATACCTAAGCGTAAAATACGCAAACAAATATTAGTACACAACGACAACGTGTCTTATTCGTATTCAAAACGTGCAGATTATATATAAGCTATATGTGTATACTACTTTAGTTGAGAATAATAGTTTTCCGAAAGGAATGCGTCATTTTGAAAAACCAAAATTAGAGAGGAGAAAAACGTACAAAAAGAAGTAACTTCAATTCCCTTATCCCACTTATTATAATTATTGTGTATCGATTCACTGTAATATGCATGCACGTGTGTGCATTGCGTACGTGATTAAATGAATATTTAGGTTTCTATACAAATTTTTCTTAGCAAGGCACGGTGATTATTTGTAAGAAATTAAAAAAAGTATAATAAAATTAAAGTAAAAGTGTCAAATAAATTAAATGAATACTCTATTACGGTGCAATCAAATAGGATGTTAAAGACGTAACTTAAGAGCTAATTAATTAATTTTTCTATGAAAGACGAAATCTGCAATAAAACGATTCCAGCAGATCAATATATTACGGGCGACATTAGATTCGTAATTTTAATTTGAAAAAGACCATAAGCAATACTGAATTTTACAAAAATACAAAAATTCGATACCTGATATTATCTGGATATCTTATATCAGGCGTGTCCAGCCTTTTTCAACTTGTGAGTCACATCCGAAATTTATATTTATACTGCGGCCACGTTTTTTTATGTTCATTTCAATAAAATGTACAGTAGGTACAATATTATCTTTGTGCACTTATCGAATTTATGACTCTTATCGTGTGTCAGGTTCGTATTTCTTGATTGCAACAAAATAATAAATTAAATTTTAACTATTAAAATGTCTCACAATAAAAATCATAAAATTGATACCGATTACCTACTGTGTTATTATTGTTTTTAATGATAATAATTGCGTGTCTCACTTATTTATTCATCGAGTTTTATAATAAAGTCGTGTTTGATATGCTACGAAACCGTTGAGGTCTTTAAAGAATTTAATATTAAAAGATATTATGAAAGTAAACATAACAAAATACAAGTCAAAGTTAAAGAAAAAGAAGCTCAAATTTCACACTGTTATTCATTTTTATTAATATTTTAAAATCCTAAATTTTTTTTATTTTTTTTGTATTAAATTTGAATAATTAAGTTTAAAACTTGTAAGATATTTCGTAATTCTTAAAACTTATAAAAAGGAATTTTTTTAAATTTATAATTTTTATTATTTTTTATACTTGTACAAATTTTAATTTTTATAAAATGGTCACGGGCAAGATGGAACAAGCTGCAAGCTGGATCCGGCTAACGGGCCTCCATTGGGCACGCCTGTCTTATATAATATACCTACATCTATTACCTGTCTATATTGTAGAACATAAAATACAAAGAACTTTTTTACTCAATATTTATTTTTTATTAATTAAAGTTTGTATAAATAAAATGAAAAATTATAGTTAATATTAAAGTTTTAAGTTCAATTACACTAAGTCATTAAATATACCCTGATTTATATATTACGAGAAAACATTTAATATTTTAATGTATTTTATTTATTCTAACGATTAACGTAATTAAACTTTTTAAGGATATTTAACGTTATTTTAAATCGTAAGATTCCATAAAAAACCGAAAACTTTACAGTTCGGTTTTAAACTAATTCTTGGTTTTTAAGTAAGTAGTTTAAGCTTGACTAAATACGACTTATCGTTAATTTATTCAAGTTGTATGTTATGATAAATACACTTTAAAACAACAATAGTAAACTAATAGAATATTTGTTAATTTATTTCTTGAAAATATTGAATACACACACAGTACAGATTTGAAGAAAATAATTCGAAATATGCCCACATAGGATTTTGCTGATACAAAACTGTATTGTACATAAGTACATAACAGTATAGTACAATGCGTAGTTTTGATTCTTTATAAATGAAGTATATTTTTTTTTATACAATTGAATTATCTTGGCAGAGTAGTGATATTGACACAGTGTATGCTCGAATTAGAATTTTAATATTTATAAACTTACATAATATTATAAATGCTCACAGCTCACACCGTTACATAATTAAAAAAAAAAAAAAGATCCCGTGCTATCGAGTTCAACATTAATCGCTTTAGTTCCGAGTTGTAAATACATACTTAAACACAAAAATATTTTAAATTACAATAAATGATTTTGCGCACATATTTTGAGTATATAATTTACGGTTGGTATCGTCGATTATAATACATACAACACCGTGACGAGCGACATGTATAATGTATACACAAATGGACGGAAGATGATAATAGCATTAAGGATTGTATTATCAATAGCCAGTTAACTCATCGTTTAACTAATCTAGGTTTAATTTAAAATTAAGGTTAATTTCAATCGCTTTATTAATCAAATTTAATCAGTTTCGGAGAGAGTGATAACCGGGTTCGACCGGCTCGTTTAATTTACCGTTGAAATGTGTATTTTCAACGTTGCCAAAATCCGATTTAAATGTGTTCAATAAGGGTTATTCAGATTTACCATGTGTGAAGAAATGCCGTACAGACGAACAAAGAACCAAATTGAATAAACAGTTTAATTAAATGAAAAAATAAAAATCCCAAGAGATGAAACGAAGGTTTCTCATGGACACCACTTTTCACACGTGTGAACTGTGTACATTTTATAAACGATCAATAAGAACAGTCATAAATAATTAAGTAGGATTTGCTAATTATAGTAACTAATGTGGGCAGAAGCTTATTGGATAAAGGTTATGTTTTATATACATTTCTTAATCCTATTTGTAGTTTTTTTTTTTTACTAGAATCGGAAACACTCCCCGAGATCATTGTCAAGCTAAATTTGAACAAACTCTTGATATTTTAATTTTCGAACAAGTAAATATTTCAACGGCTATCATATTTAATTAGTTAGGCCATTTGTTACGTACATATGGTTTGGATTATTCAACAAGTTGAACAAAAAATATTCCTTTGATGAAATTATCAAAGATAAAAGTTATACTAATGCAACTTGTTTCTTTGAAACATAAATTTATAAATGATTGTATTTACTATTGAAGTAATAATAAATGAATAAACCGTCATTAGGAATATTAAAACCAATTATTATTTATTCCACAACTACAATACAGTTGTATATAACTGTTGAATACTTGTTGAAATCATTAAATTTTATTTACAATTTAATACATATTAGTTAAATATTTAATATGTCTTATACTAGACATTGATGAGTTTTTAGTAAACAATTATTTTTGTTAAACTATTTACTATATTCATTAATAATTTAAGAATAATTTATACACATAGATATAAAATCGAAATTTATCTGTCTCTCAAAAAATAAATAACTAGGTAAATTGGCAAAAATATTGATTTATAGTAATCCTTATTGTATAACCCACTAGGAATAATATAGCAGTTTTCTACTTATAAGTAAAAAAATAATTGTAAAATAAAACTATATCAGGATAACCAAAGTAGAACTTATTTCATATCAAACAATTGATGGGAGTATTTTATAAAAACTTTTATCAAAACTATACGTTTAATTAATTTCTGAAGTTAGAATGTATTTATCGCCTAAAAGTAGTCACAAATTAATTGTCCTTATACATCGGATAGAAATCTATATAGATGTATAAATATACATCTATATATTTCACCTATCATCTACAATTCAAAAGAACCATTCAAGTTTCCAAAATCTTTATAAATTGCATAATTGGTCTCTTCACTTGATGTAGGTAAAGATTATACAAGTACGTGCTTAATAAATTATAAATTGAACACAAGAACAGTAAACATTAGATAAAGTTTCATATGACAGTTGGTAAACTAATTCACTTAATCATCGGATGGAAGGAAAAAAAAACTTTTAAACATTATATGATTAAAGAAGTTGGTTGCGTGATGTATTTGGAATGAATACATTAATTCGTATACGAACAACCTTGGAACAAGTTAGTACTTACCCTTTAAATTAATAAGAAAATGGAGAACGTATACATATAGATAAATATATAAAATATAACTTGTACTAATGTATAATCAGTAACACAAATCAATGTACAGCGTGCAAGTAGAACCGAGATGCTGAAAACAAGTCGACTTGATAACAATGAAACGCAAAAAAGACAGTCGTAACGATAAGAATCATTTACATGCACGATTGTACAATGCGTGTTAACGATTAAGCGGTGACATTGTTACCGACGAAAATGTTTTTGACATTTCTGAAGACACTTTAAAATGTTTGCTGCCAAAATTGTAGGAAAAACATGTCTCCGACTAATGTATCCTAGGTCCGTTTTTTACATAATGTAAGTTCTTGGATACCAAATGTGATAACAATTCTTTAGAGAAGTATTTGTTTCCACCACAGCCAAGTGGTTCGTGCAAACTTCAACAACGAACCGTTTCGTCAATAGCACACCTATTACTTTATATAATTCAAAACAGAGGACGGCTCCGTAAAGATTGTATAACCGTTAAAAGATTTAGCGATGGTAAACTTTGACATGAACTTATTTCGGGAAAGTGTCACCTAACATTTTGCCATCCGTGGTCGAAAGGGTAACTTTTTCGTAACTATTGCCAGAAAACCTAGGGAAAAATCAAGAAAATACGTTCAAAACGATTTCTAACGAATGTGCGCATCCAGGGCGATATCTATTTTAATTTCATTTTATTCATTAATGTATTACAAAAAAATATAAAAAGTTAATAATAAAAGACCGTGTAATCGATTAAATTACGAGATTAGTTTTGAAGCTTTATAAACATGATAACAGAAATTATAATAACCACCAAACTTGTACTACGTGATTTCATATGATATTAATGACTTTAAAATGTATATTGCAATAGTACATAATGAATAAGGTTAATTTAAATCATTAAGACGAATTACTGACATAGTATGCCTTTCAGAAAAATTGGATTGAGCGTTAAAATGCGAAACAGAAACAATAGTTTAAAAGATTTAGCCGCAATGCGACGAGCGTTCGATTCAGAATTCCAGACTACCAACAATATTATTATAGTAAAGATCCAAAGGATATAAATCGTAGGCAATCACAAATTTAACATTATTACACAAGAGTAATTGTTGAATTGATGACCAAGCGAAAATAATTTATATTGAAAGAATATTTGACACACTATAAAGATTAAATGTCGATTTATTTATTTAAATTTGCTTTTATGATCATATTATTATTAGAAATATACGGGATATTATTTGATTCGATAGTGCAGAGCAAATTATTACGAGCATCAAATATAACGAATAATATGCAAAACTCATATTATATTATAATTGATTCAACTTGATTGTTTGAATAGCTTTTAACGTTATTGTCAACCAATAATGAATAATATTTAATTAATAATATCGGGCTTAGGTATTTAATTTTGAAATTTGTTGCCGGCTACCTAGTTATTATCATATTAGAATTAGACCGTAATCCTATATAATAACCCTTTAGGTTAAATGTCCGAACGTGATACAAATAATCATTTTATATACGTATGTATTATATACACACTATACACACCGTCGTCTGCGAGCATATTATAATAATGACGGTAAAATGATAAACCGACTGCGCTACCGAGAGAGGTATTGGTGTGTAAATGAGACTTCCGGTGCGCGCGCTTGCGTACAAAGCCGTCCTACACGCGAGTACACGATATTGTCTCAAAACACGCTGCTCCCACTTGATTGTCGCGGTCGACAAGTTTCACCCACGCCACCGCACTGAACGCGGCTGAATCGTGTACACGCAAGAAAGTCGGTTGGGGTCCCCGTTGTTATAATAATGATAATATTATGTACCCAACCAACGGACCGATATAGTGTTACCTATTACAGAGGATACGACGACGATATATTATTAATATTGCGGCTAGCTACCTATATGTATATATTATTATACAGTAGCAGTTATCCAGCGGTAGTTCTCCTCGACCCAAAATATGTGTATAGGTAGGTAACCTGCAACGATTCGCGAGACCCTTTTGAAAATAATGTTAAATGTGGACAACCTAAGTCTTTTTGATTGCCGCATAAATCAAAAAAAAAAAAAAAACCGTATAAGCTAGGTACTCTTCATTTATCTTTATAAATCATTATTAATAGTAAATATTTAATAATAAAGTAAATTATATATTGCACGAAATCATAACGGTATAAATACACGAATAATATTAAACTGACACCGCGCTGACTCTTATTTATATATATATATATATATACATATAATCTGCAGGTACTCTAATTCACACATGGGTACCTACAAGAAACGGGACCAAATGTAATGTAAGCGAAGTTCGCAATACATTGATTATTGATATCGAGAAAAAAAAATTCGCGTTAATGTCTCGTCAATGATAACTAAACAAATCTAAAAATGTCCGTGACTGATTATCGATTGAGTTCGACAGTTAGAGCATTTGAAAAACCAAAATCCTGGGTTTGTTTGCCACGAAAAACGTTTCAGTAATTTTTTGTCAAAACCGTTTCATACACGCGCAATAGTATAGTATAAATCGAGCAATCTAAAATGTAAACATCATACATCGACTTTTTAATTTGTTGGCTAGACAAAATTATTTGCGTCCCATTGGTTGAGAAACGCTGGGCAACACGATTAGGCCGCGGGTACACAACGCACATGCACCTTTTGCGAGTGCAGCAATAATGGCGGCGACTGCATTGTTCACATATTTATATTGTTATCAACTGCACCAACACCATAATAATGAGCGTGAAATGGAAAAATAAAACGACTCGACGACGCATGTCTTTTCGCAAACTAAACCCATAATCGACACCATGTAGTGATAAATTATCACCACGCGAGACACTATATGTATATTTTTTACACTGTATTACGCTGCAGGTTACCGAATAGCCGTACAACGTGTATAAGATGCGAATTCTCACGAAACTTCCGCGGCAAAAACAGGTTATGTAAATCGTGGTTGTTGTTTTTCTTTTTTTGCTCTTCTGCCGATCGATATTATATTTAAGATTTGTCAGATGCCAATACTGTGAGTAATGCGGAGAAGAAGAAAACCCGGACAATGCTCGCAGAGAAAATGCAACAAATTACCCCTCAATATACCTCGACCAACACACGGAACGTAAATTTTATTCGAAATTCTGAATGCAAATTTATACATAATATAAATTTGCGCACTAGAAAAAAAAAAAAAATGAAAATGAACAAATGATTTATTACGAACCGGGCTATAGTACGGTCAGCGAAAAATGAGCCGCGATACCAACGCTCCGGGTGACTGAATTTTGTCAGGGCTTCTACAACTATTTGCCGTGTAAATTAATTTCAAACATGTTGATATACGAATATTATTATTTCTCTGTTATATTTTAGTAAACACGTATTTTTGAAGAAATAAAATAGGTATTATTATAGTGCATGCAATTTATTTATACAAATTAATAAGTATAAAATATAAATGGTATATTATTATACAAACAATAATAAACAATAAATAAAACTAATTATGTTTTATACGATATTAATTGTCATTGTCGTCGTCGTCGTCATCATCACTTGAATTGTCGTCAGGATTAATGGTAAGAATGATGGGTTCCAAAATTTCGACCCTTATCCCTTCCTTCACTAAGTCTTCGTCTTGAAGTGTTGCACAATGTTCACCGCATTTTGCACAATTTTCTTTCGTCACCGTATTTAAGGCATTATTGACCAACACTTCTACATCTGCAATTTTGAAGGAATGATTTTTTTTAGCGACTTCAACCTTAACTTGTGCCCAAATCATTTCAATAAGATTATACTGGCAGTGATATGGTGGTAGTCTCACCAATTCATGACCTATTAGTACAGCTATCTCATCTAATTTATATTTTTTTTTTCTCTCGGCATCGACAATTTCACTTTTTTCTGTAGTTCGCACAACATTTCTTCGGGAGTAAATGGTATCGATTTTTTTTTTAGCCATTTTTGAACATCTGCCTTTCTAGTATTAACCTTAGGATAGTCTTCAGCTAGCATTGAATGATATGAGGCATTATCCATGACTATAATACATGGTTCCTCCAAATTACCTAACATTTCAATGAACCATTTTTCGAACACCATGGCGTTCATCAGTGAATTATAGTCTTTCGAACTACCTGACTTGCACCGAAATAACAGTTTGGAATTTTGAACAAAACCAAACGACGGTGACCCGGCATGGCACACAATTATACTACCACACTTCCCTATGGGTACCTTGAGTCCTTCAGTATATCTGAATTTTGCCAGATGTACCCACGGGTATGGTTTTGGTTTACCCACATCTCGTCCAGGTACACAACTGGTCTCGAATCGTTATTTCATCTAAACGCATTCATTTTTCTTAAAAAAAATACTCGAGAAGCGATAGTGTCATTTCTTTCCATTAAAAATTTACGTCCATCATTACATTTTTTGTATTTAAAATTTAAATTTTTTAAAAGAACTTTCATGGACGATTTTGAACCCGGATAGTTGGTTTTTTCACGCATTGCAGCTAATATTTTTGAACTTGTAGGAAATTCATGATCGTCGTAAAAACTATGAACGGTTCTCCTAACAATTTTGTTGTCAAAATCATCTAGATAAGTAGCATACTTTACTCGTTTATAACTTTTTCTTGGCGACTTGAATGAAGTAGAGGGTCCATCATCTTCTTCTAATTTTTTTCCTTCTGCACAAATTCGTTTGACACTAGCAACGTTTACACCATATGCTTCGTAAGTTATTTCACGAGTTGTACGAAAAAAATTAAAAAATTCAGGATTTTTTTTGTCAGTACCCAATACTTTTAAGTAAATGTAAACACTAAAAATTACTTTTTTCGTTTGGGAATGAATATCCTGTTTAAATTCCATTATAAAAATAATGTTATAAATTTATAACAATCAATATAACACTTTTTAAAAAAAGGCAGACGAAAACTCGCAAAATACATATAACACAGGAAAATCGATAAAACGTACATACAAACTCACAAGTCAACGGTTGTGGACATCATGGGCGTAACTTGGGCAATTTTTATGGGGGGGCAAATTTTATTTTATATCGATATACCATATACTGGTATTTAGATATTAATTAAAACACTAAATATACTGAATCAATGGAAACTGAAAAGCATAATATAATAACATTATCTAAGATAAATCTTTATTGTAGCATGTAAAATTAAATGACATGATGGAAAATGCTTGATAAGATGATGGTTTATTTAATAAAAACATTCTGCATTTCTATATTCTACCTGTTGCTTTATTTTTAAATAAAATGGAATTTATATTTATACATAAATACAAAGATTATACTTATACATTATTAAAAGTTAAACCTAATATTATATCCTTGTAATATGTCTATGACAATTGAAGTCTTCTACCTCTTTCTGTTGAATCTGCATCAAACTAATCAATAATTGTGTCAAAGTTAATTTCAAAAGTTTTTTCAATATGTAAAATAGCCATGTTACTAAGTCTTTCTTGGCCAATCGTGTTTCTTGTAAATGTTTTGAGGCGACGAAGAGATGAAAATGAACGTTCACTTGAAGCAGAACTCATTGGAATAGAAAGAAAAATTTTATAAATAAGGTAAATATTGTCAAATGAGTCAATCAAGTCTTTTTCTAAATACAAAGTTAAATGGGCTTCAAAATTTTCATCAATATTAGTTGAACACATTTTCCCAAACAGTTTTAATTCTGCCTTTAAGTCATTAAAGTTAATATTATAGATGTTACAAACTTCTAAAATATCTTCATCCCTGTGGTTTCTAGTACTTAAACAATTTTGAAGAGTGTTAAGTATTTTTAAATTGTTTTCTGCAAGTTCAATCTAAAATACCTTTTTGGTAATATTTTTAAAATTAAAAGTACAAAATACCAAGGAGGGCACTGCTCCGTTAATTTTTTTTAGGGGGGCAGTTGCCCCCTCTAGCCCCCCCCCAGTTTACGCCTATGGTGGACATACTAGCCGTTAGCGTATTACGACTACAACTCCTATTGTCCTAAAACATCTGGCAGGATTACCTGCTTTTTTATAAAGGAATGCAGCTGGCTATATGTATAATGTCTAATGCATATAGCATTGTAACATATACATGTATTATACATATGTATATGTATAATGTATAATATAATTGAAAAGGAAGGATCATATTGTTGGCGCGCAGTCGATAATCAGTGTGACTTTATTCGCATCAAGGGTGATGAAATTGTAAGGCCAAATAGTGGTCATACTGATTTGACTGTGGATCCTTATCATATAGTCAGCGCTACTATAAAAATATAAAAAAAAAAACGTGCTGTAGTAAATTTTACTCAAAGTCTTAAGGGGTTTGAAAAATCGTAGGGACACGCGTAAACAAACATCAGCTGACTTTTTGAATAGCGCGCCAAAAGCTTCAAACGGAGAACCCCTAATTATGCTAAAATACACCAATAGTAACGTTGCCGTCGCGGCTCATTTTTCGCTGGCCGTACTATAATCAAATTATGCATACATTTATCAATTAGTTACAATGCATAAAGTTTTCCATAAATCCATATTAATTAAAACAAGTGGTATTGTATCAAAAACACATTCACGTGACATGTAATTGTAACAAAACTGAAGTAAAGTATTTAACAGTATCAAGAAAACACATGTAGCTATTACATTTTTTTACACCTTGAAAAAAAAAACGACAGAATAAACCAAAAAACCGAGGTAGGTAGTATCAGCTGTGTTAAAGTAAAACGCGAGACACAGACAAATAAAAACCTGACTCAACGATTGTATTTTTTTTTATTTTTAAACGATTTAATGTTTTGAATAATGATCATATAACATTCGATTTTGAACTCATAAGAAAATTGCTTTGAAATGTAAATCTATGATTAAGATAAATGAAATTGTTGTATCTTAAACAAATTTTTTTAAACTAATTTGTCTATTCATATATAGTGAAGTGTCGTCGTGTCGAGGGTTAATTTTTAAGATGTGAGTATATATTTTGGGAATTTTATCACTATACATTAACACAACTAATTACTTGTACTACTACCGATAAGCCGAAAAATTGCATACGCATGAATAAATAAATAAATAAATAAATAAATACAACTAAAACTCAAGTTCAAACACATCATAGTAAAACCAATACATTCATCACTCCGTTCAGAATCTAGAACACATATAATTTTAAAAATATATTGTCATCCGGGATTAAAGTAATATACCTATATAGCATATAGTACGTGAATTGTATAAAACAACTAAATGTACAGTGGCAATCATTTCATAAAAATAAATATTGGATTATTATATTCTAGGATGACGTCGATGTACGTAAAAAAAAAACAGATTATATAAATGAGAGAAAGAATACTTATTATTCAACCCAAAGGGATATTATCAACCGTTGTTTTACTGTTGACGTACTTTTTTTTACCCGTGAACATCAGCCGCACATAGTACGACGGTTGACGAGAGGTCAATGAATTCATAATTATTATAAACACATAAAATATACACCTTCACAATTTTATAGAAGCATCATACATAAACGTGATTGACATTATACGAGTACCAATCATATATATATATATATAAGCTGAATTGTTGAAAGCACTTTTGACTATAATAATTGACTTTTCATCATGAAATATTACACGGTTGTTCTGAAGTAATATGTATATATATATATATATATACATACACAAATGCACAATAACGTATATACAATATCTATGTATTCTACACGATCAAGATCACCAGTATGTCGGCTGCAGAGTTCACTATAAAACCAGGAAGAATGGACAAAAGACTCGGACGCATAACGTCCGAGTTTTTGGGTTTTATAAGACTGATGTACGCAATATAATATTATATTATTATAACATAATATAATAGCAAGTCATAGATCTTGCTGGAATAGCGCGTTCAAAACATGAATTTTGTATTAGCCAACCCCGAATCATAAATAAAACACGTTACTTGTTTCTTGAGTATGATGTGCTTTCCCTTCCAATATTTCATCATGCCGAGAGCTTGGAGCGTGCTGACTATATCATAGGAGTTGATGGCCAGTTCTTGACTCATGTCTGGAATTCAAAATTTTAAATTACATTAACAGCTGATTGTTTACAATACATTTCCCACGTGAATTTCCGATGATTTATGTACGGACCTGAGCGGAACGACAATGCGGTTGTTCGCCTCCACAACCCGCGCAAATCCCCTCTTTCACGTATATACAGTATAATAACGACAGCGAAATATCACGATATCGGAGCGCCCTGAGGACGAAAATTTCCGGCATTTGATATGTATATGACACAAGCATTCACGACAACGGCCGCTGATATTGGCGGCATTGGAAAGTTATCGATACGCGAAGTTTGGTCGTCGTACACCTGCGCATACGTGATGATCGGACGGACAATTATTATATGCACGTCAGTCGTGTTTTCAAGGGGGGGAGGTATTAATTTGCAGCTTTATTCCGTTATATCCGCCCTGTATATGTGTTTGAAATAATGCAAGACGGAGCTAGACAATAATGAACTGTGATACGAAGAACGATCCAGTCTGAATGAATTGCACACGTTGATAAATGAAAAGCCGTAGGCGAATGCAATCTTAAGGGACTAAATTGTACACACACTTTATCATTAAAACCATCGTCGCGGATAGAAAACATGAGTTTTATTTCATATAAACACAATATAGCACATAGGAAATTACGAAAAAAGAAATATGAACAATAATATAATATAATATAAACGCATTTAGAGAAAATAATATTTTTATTTTATTAAATTAAAAAATGTTCCTTCTTTATTTTTTGAGAGGGAGGGGGCGGATAATAGCAAAACAATTATTATATTCTAATATATTAATATTTTTTATTTTACTGTTTTACTAAAAATGCTTAAATATTATGTATCAAGACATCATGCTGCTATTTAAAACTACCAAGAATTGTATAAACATTGCATAATAATTGTGAATTACTGATTTTTTTTTCAGCTTGGTAAATCACGATGTTCAGAAGAGTCACTAGAATGGATATTTTTAAATTATAAAACAGCAACATAAATCAATGAAATCGAAAAATGAAACTGGCTGAACTCAATATTATTTAAGTTCAGATTATAAGATTATTCAGATGTTTAAGTTAAAGTTTTATGGTAGGCTTTAGTATATTATAATAACATGAATATAATTGGAAAAATTTTAAATTTGAGTTTAGATCTAATCTAAAAATTATTGATCGGGTTGTATGAATTGCATGCAATATTTTATAATCAAAAAATAAATAAAAAAATACTACAATAGTAAAAAACACATATATCTTAATTTTACAATTAAATATGTAATAATTAAACATATTACATACTATCTAAACGAAAATTAAGTATAGAAAGATTAAGAAAAAGTAAGTACTTAGTAAGTATCAATAATATGTAGTTACCAAAAACATAGAGTAGTATATTTCATAAAATAGTTTTGATAACATTTATAAGTAATTCAGATAATTTTTAAAAATACAATAATTGCATTGCCAAAACTAAAAAAAAGAGAAACATTTTGAGAATAGATATTTTTAAGGTATAGATGCATAAGGATAATCTTGGTATATAAGACAGGAGTGTTTATTTAACAAAAAAAAAGAAAAAAAGATGCTATTTTTATGTTTGAGTAAACTAGTTATACTTTCTTATACTAGTACTCAACAATCTAAACATAAGTACCTACTTATATATTGTAGGTACTATTGTTAGCGAAAAAACAGCAAAATAAGATAACATGCTATTAAACATTTTACCGACACTGATAATCGCGTGTTTTTCATTTATGAATAACAATAATAACGTCTATACACGCACCAGTAAAAAAATATTTAAAACTTTAAATATTAATCTGAATTATATTTTTCACGACAAATAAGGTTCATTCAAAAATGGAATAATATTTGACATTGAAAAAAAAAATATATGTTATTACAATAATAATTATAATAGGCTAATAAAAAACACAACATATCATCCCCCAGCCCTGGTTTAAGGAACAGAGAAATATTGACCTATCGATCACTACCTTACTGTTGACAAAATTGAAAATTAAGATGTATTTTGCTACCAATAAACGTTTATCTACCATGGAGATAAAACTAAATTTATCCAAGTTAAAAGATGTACATTGATGGAGATAGACATAAAGTGTTATACATTGGACGAACAGTATCGATTTAATGTCATAAGACTGTATAATCTATGTGACCTAATCTATATGACTACACTTTTTTTTGCACAAACTTTTGTCGGTCCAATTCAAAATTGATAATAAAATTGTGCTGGTAGAGAGATGAAAAGAGAAAAGCGTTATTTGTCTTTATATGCGTCATCGTTTTCTTATTCTGTTTTATTATTTTTACATACTTAGTGTACTTAATAAGCCCACCTAGTTTTTATATCGTATTATTTATTGAATCCAATAACACGATTCGGCATTTAATCTAAGATTTCGTCAGGTACGTATAGATGATAAAAAATCCATTTTGGAAATAGTCCAAAAGTCGATCACAAAATGAGCATTTTTGTTAACGTGAATTACAATATCCACGTTTTTCCAGAAATCTCTTGTATTGTTTCATTTACAATTTAAAATTTAAAGCTCATTCAGACCAAAGAGTGCCAGCTTTTTTAAATTATTTGTATCTTTGGGTATGTTATAATAGGTATAAATGTATTATTCGAGTTTGTAAATATGAACATTTTAGTATAAATAAATGGTTAAAATAATTTAAGATTAGGTATAATTATATTATCAAATAAAGTATAATTAGTGAACCTTCATTTTTTTTTTTAAATATCTTTAAGGAAAATATAAATAAATAATCACTACAATACTGTTTTTACAAAATTATACAACTTTGTAAACGATATAAATATATTTTGTTTTAATTAAGTATACGAATTCTAGTAAAAATTGTTTTGTTTTTATAATAAATTTCTAAAACAATATGATTTAAAGAGAACTACAATCCATGTACTTAACACTAATTAGTTTTCACGCTAAATATTGTATTCTTTTATTATGTCATATAATAGAACTATGTGTTTTGTTACTGAAAATACGAATGTGAATTAGCATGTTAAAATTTAATTGGTCATGAACAATACTTTGACAAATAGGGTAATCTATTAACAAAGTAGTAATTATAAAATGGTTATTTTAAAACTCAAATTTTCAATATAATTAAGTTGTAATTTTAAAATAAATGGTCCAAGTATACATTACAACCACAAAAGAATTGTTTAAAAAAAGAAAGTTTTGCGATATACTGTAGAAAATAGTAAAGCTAGTTTCGTTTGCAGTTAAATAATATTTTATTTTTTGTAAATATAAAACCATCTGTTACAATTTAAAAATAAGTATTGGCGATGAGAACAATTTTACAACTGACATTCATCACATATGAATACTATCTCTTACAGTAGAACATTTTTTGTCAAACACATTTTCATGAGATACTTTAAATATGTAGATTTTTACTATATCTATAATTTATTCTCGAATTGGGCTGTTTTACTGGTAGTGCTGGGTAACTTTCGAAACGAATGGTGAACAAAATCTAATAAAATCTCTTTGACTACTAAAAGTGTTCCAAAGTTTGTACACAACCCATTTCTGCGACTTGATCCCTCTTTAAAGTCTAACTTTCACTCTGTCTTGGTAGGGTGCCACGTCGAAAAAAAAACTTTTTGCGATGTCCCAAAAAATACGCACAATCCTTGTGATTCCTTTCGAGTTTCCTTCGGCACATATTCATTCCACCACATTGTCCTAGGTTATGATCGATACACCCATATACACGCATGCGCACACGGTCAGTTGGGGCTATTTTAAACTGTAATATCGTGTTTATAAAGTCGTAAAAAAAATGTTGTGTGTGCGCAATTTTTACGACAAACACGAGGCGCATAATCCAGAGAAAGAGAACGCGCTCGTTTTACACCCGTAGTAATAATAATATTGGCATTTCAGATGAGGGAAATAGTCATCAGCTGTACGGGGTGGAAACAGTTATAAAACGTGCAACGAGCGAACTGCGTTTTGAGTGTGTATATAGGTACACTGGCGTACACGCATATACATATAACGTGTGATAAATTGTCGATAAAATCGTCCGGAAAAAGAAAAGGGGGAAAAAGCACAATTTAATGACTGGCCTTCGAGATAAAAATTGACGTAAACGATGTACTCACCTTTTACGGAAAGTTGCTTTCCACCCAGGTTGCACAGATATTGTAGCAGAACATCCTTCCAGTAGCTTCTGTACGAAATAAGTCCCAAATCGGAGAGCGGTTTTTCTGGCGAACCCACTTTGCCTTCTACTCGAGTTAGCAAGTAACCTACAAACACAAGATAATAAATACATTCAGTTAAACAAAAAAAAAAAAAAAAAATCAATAGCTGCAGCATAATATATGGTACAAATTTATGAGATAAATGCAGGGGCGCATGTAAAATTGTTTTAATATTATATAACATTTATAAGTTATACATTGTCAAACGTTACTCAAGTATATAACTAAGCCAGTTTTTAGTGTTTAATATTTATAAATTTGTGGAATATTTCCAATAAAATACTTAGGTATTATTATAGATGCATTACACACAATATGTAGAATATATAATTTAAGATATAATTTAATTTGCTCAGGTCAATGTAGAAGATACTATAATTGCAAATAGTTACACACTGATGCAAAATTACGTTTCTCTGATCAATACTATACCTATTGCTTCTATACGGTTTCCGTTTGAAATTAATTTTACTCAAAATCGTGTAAAATCAATGAGTTAATTCAATTCCATATAACATAATACTTTAAACGAAATTAAAATATATAATAATAAAAATACTATAGAAATTTATTAATAATAAAATATGATATAAATGATGAAATTAAGTTTTAGCTATCTAGTGTTACGTTAGGTTATGTTTAGTTACTATTAGTATAAGGCAGTAAAATATTATTATAGATTCATTAACATAAATAATTGAATAATTGTGTGGGTATAGTTATTAACTCAACATCCTAGGAGCCTATTAACAAGTTATTAATGTTTGATGTCAACATTAATATTAATTGTGTTAAAGTCAATATATAGTATGATTTCATTGTTTGACTATAATAACTAGGGCTGGGATTTCAATGCACTTTGCATCGTTTTCAAAAACTTACTGTGCAATGCTCGTCTTATCACAAATTTGTTTTATGTACATTTGAATGAGAATAAAATGAGAGTTTTTAGGTCATAAAAGCATTTTTTTTAGGGCATTTTTCGGGGTTTTTGAGGGCATTAAAATCCCAGCCCTAATTATAATAATTGTTCTAGATACCACTAATGTTTATTGCAATACATCAATAATAAATATCAAATAATTACTAACGTAATTACTGTATAATAATATTATAACAACATGGCATTATTATAGTTTCGACGAAAATTCAATTAATTCAGTTTATTTGTGTAAACTTATTTTTTCAATCGATAAATATTTAAAAAGTTAAAGCTGCTTATTTATGACTGGGAAAAACTTTTTAATTGATATATAAAATGCATCAGATGTTTTTATCAACGCCATTATAGGTTAAATATTAGATTTAGCCACATAATTTAAACATACTTATAAAAATGGCAGCAACAAAATACGTTTAAAATAATAATGTATGTTTAACTAACTAATGAGATTAATCATGGGATTCGAAACATAAATGCTAAAATGACATAAATGTACTAAATATCTTATCTGAAAAATTAGCATCTCGACCGCATATAGTACAATGCCTTATTAAAACTAATACAAATCGTATTACATAACATTTTAGATAAAATTTTAAATAATTAATAAACATACATTATAATCAGTGTATAAATTATCAGTTGCATTGTAGTTTGTAAGGTTTAGACCGGTTTAATAAAAAATTCTGAATGCTATATATAAAACAGTATTTATGGGGGAATCATATTTGCAAGCCTTATGGCAAAAAATATATTTTATCGAAACAATTGTAAACTCTTAAGAGAATATTTGGTAAACGTACAAAAGTATACATGGCCAAATTCCGTATTGTCAAAGAAATAGATGAGAATATTCAAAACTACATCTCTAAGGATGATCTTGATTCCTGTTAAAAAAATTCTGCAAAAAAACGCCTTTTGAACTATCCTATTCCACACGAATTTAAAATAATTGTAAAAACAATACTAGTTTAAAATCCAAAAGTCTAATCTAAAAGTACAAAACTGGGTATGAACATTCGGGTAAATTTAAATATATGTATAACTAAGAAAACTGGCTTAAATTAATTGAATTACCGTCTTGACACAGTTTTCTTTTTCAAACAAGAACTCGAAAAATTATTAAAACTGAATTATCTTATCTATTGTAGCCTATTTAAATGAAGATACGTTACCTAAGGCATGTAAAAATAGGTTTCGATACAGCCATAAATATTCAGGGCAAACGCATGGGTAATTTATTGGTTTGTATTTGCACGATAATATCTAAATACCTAAATTTTCTATAAAGTCAAATAAAAAAACGGATTGGCCTCGCTTTGCTGTACAGTTGAGGGTGGAGTACACCTCGTTTATAGGATAGGTCATTATTACAATGGATTCGTTAAATTTGAATGCAATGATAGATATCATTGTATACGAATATGGATTCTGAACGGAGTTAATATGTTTGTCTAAAATGTTTGTCTAAAATTCATTTTCCTTTCAAAAAAGTTGCTGTTTAAGAAAATTGAAGCATTTTTACTGCCCCAAAACGTGAGGACAGACACAAAAAAAACACACATCATAGTAAAGTCAATAGATTCTATCACTCCGTTCAGAATCTAATATACCTAAGTGTGTTATAATAAATTATACATACTCATATGCTCACGCTGTGTACTATATCACACATATTATGTGTGATACACATATTATATAATAATCGTATTTTTGGCTCCAAGTTGATAGTTGAGAGTTAGATTGCGGAATTTAAGGTGTAAGAAAGAAAATTTCCCCAGGTAGTTGGGATAAATTAAACATAATATATCACCGAGATCTAAGTTCAACACAATTGTTAGTAAATCACGGCAATATGATCGATAAAAAAAAAAAAAAAAAAAAAAAAACACTAGAAAATTAATGACAATCATCAAGTGAAACATATTATTTGGTTCGAATCTTATTCACGGCGAAAAATTGTATTTTATTATAAAACAAATTCAAAAGCAGATAGCTCAAAACATAGTTATAACACAATTTATGTCTACTGGCCATAACTTACGACCCTACGCTTGGGTTTTAAGAACGTTTATTTATTTAATAATGTTAAAAAGTTGGTAAATTATTTATATTATTCTTTAAAAAAAACATATGCACATATATTGTAGTTTTATGGATTTACACGCGTACTGGGAAATTAATTTATAAATGTATGAACAAAATTAGTAGCGTTATGCTAACTAACATATAAAATGAAATAAATATTATTATTGAGGATTAAATATAAAAGGTATAAATTCGAATAAAATTTTAAATTCAGTAATGTAAACCAGTACTGCATAATTTAAAAGTTATAACTTATACTAATATTGTGTAAAATTTAGAAAAGTATTAAAACTAAATTTATCTGAATCCTATAAACCGTATTAAAATATACCAATTTATAAGGTTTAGCAAGTTTATAACACTTTTTGAAACATTTACAATTATACAATAAATGTAATTTATATAAAATAGTTTTTACCGACAAGAAGTGTTAATAAATATGAATTACATTACAACAAAGTATAAAGCATTAAATATCTTATTACGTTCAGTACAATGAAATACTCAGATTAACGATGTTAAAAATGTACCTTAAATATGGTTTATTATTAAGGGAGTGAGGGAAAGATATGATATGATTAAAAATGGAATTAAGTGACTTAGTGACGTATTTTTAAGTTAACATTTAATAAAACAGAGACGCGAAGAGCACCAACGAAATATTGTTTTACCCATTTGATAGTCAATCAATACATTGATCAATCAGCATAGGAATTGTCTTAATACTTAGAACTTTAGTATGATTATTTGTGTTTATTTTTATGGGAATAAATGAAATGAAATATTACAAACATTAACTTGACAAAGAATACATATATAATGGAGAAGACGCATTGTACGGAAGAGCAATTAATTTTCGTTTTATTTATAAACAACAATGACAACATTGCAGTTATGATCCGGTAATATGTATATACAATATACAAGCCGTTTCCCAACAAGGTCAGGTGCACCTGTCACGGTATGACATTTGGGGTAGTATATAACCACCTATCAATAATAATAGAAAAAAGAGAGAAAAAAATAGTACGATTGTTTATTTAAAGTATTTTCCTATATACACATGAACCGATACAATAAATTAGACTAGGGGGAACAGTGTACGGTGGACTTAATGATTTTTATTTTTTATCAAATCGCATATTAAACACGAAAAAACGGAGACGACGACGACAGTGTAAAAAAGTCATGCACATGTTTACGATATATATAAAGATGGGATTTGTGCGAAACTTAGGAAGGAGTTTTTGTCACCCGTTATTTACTGAATAGTATATTAGACAACATAAATTCGCACAGAGTTCGCAGTCAATAAGACGTTTGTCCGGGCAACACAAACTTTGAATGGGAGTGTCTATTAATAAATATATTTACTGCAAAATCTCGTTAAAAAAAAAAATAAATAAATAAATAAAACAAGGAGTTTCCCAAAGCACAAAAGCTATCGAGAAACCGAAAAGAAAGTTTGTTAATGGCATTTCTCTTGAGATTATGGAATGAAAAATAAAACGGATAGAAGTAAATATAATAAAGCTCAATACGCGTGAGACGTTAAAAATAAACGAGGGTACACTAAATGAAAATAAAAAAATCATTACGCGTTTTGCAGTCGACCAAAATTAACTTTGTGAATTCCACCGGTCGACCACTAAACGCACACGAATCGCGTTGCTAGGGGTCGCATCTACAACGATTTCGGTTGTAGGTAAATATTTTGAAACAACACGCATGGAATAACGCGACAGCACTACGGACGATATTGAAAGAAGACGAATCTATTAAAATGCACATACACGTGGCTGGTTTTGTTCAGAGCTTATATATAATATATATATTTATATATGTATATTAATATAATATACAACCGACGACGCAATGACGATGTTATGGCAAGTCATGCACACCGCAGTGTCGTTATAGAGTAATATTCCGTGGGAGTTAATCTTTTTCTCTTTTCGGGGACGACTGAAATAATAACGGAATTGATAAAATATATAATAATAATAATAATACCTCCGTATAGAAGCGCATATACGAGGACAAATACTCCATGCAGTTATTGTTTGCTTTTATACATAAAACCTTTTTTTTTTCAAGACGGTAATTTTACTACCAACACTTCATAACGCGTTAAGCGGTATTATTATAATTTATAACACGATATTTCCGCGGAAAAAAATGTTACGTTTACTAATATGCACAAGAAAAATTAAAATTAAACACATATTCCACATAAAACGATGTAGGGGTGGTAAATTAAAATCTTATTCCTGCGCCATACACTCTGCAGATACCACGATGTGTACTATATACAGATATGTGCGCGCACAATGTGATAAAACTATTATTTTCACTACAGATAATAGTACTGTGAGAGAACGCATTATAAGTACCTTATAGCGAGACTAGGACATAAAATATATAATTATTGTTCAATATTATTCACACTCGGTGAACCATGACCAAGCCTAATATATTGTTTTTCAATGATAGTTTTCAATTACAGTATATCTAACCACGGTGTAAGTATACAATTGTTTTATTTTTCGGGAATTCTGTGAAAAATGATAATTATAAATTATAATATTTTTTAATGTTCAAAATAACCTTTTTCTGTAAAATACGTATAGTGATCCACTGATCTCTAACATTGGACAATTAAAAATTTCTGAATGACATTTCACTGATATCATTATACAATATGTACATATAGTATCACTATTTAAGTATAATATGACCTAATTGGTAATTTGTTTCCTTCATTTGTAAAATATCAAAACGTAAAATGCTGAGCTTCCGGAATGTATACTAAATAAATAATATAATTAGTAGACGGTAGTAAAACATAAGTATAATAATTATCGACTACGATGTTTTAACATTTTTAACTAGACGTAAATATTGATATATTATATCGAACAATTTTAAGTTACAAGCCAACGATATCATTTTCAATATTATACAAACAAAAATTTATAAATTATTTTTGTATTAATATTAATCTAAAGCTAGCTTTAATTTAATCGATGATTTCTAATTATTTTAATTGTTATAGTCTTAATTTCTATAAAACACTGGATGAAGTTGTTTTTAATTTTAGAACAATGTTTCCATTAAAAGCTGAATAAAGTAAATTTAAGAAAATTGAAATTCTTTTCGGTTAGAATTTCTTTTGAGAAACAAAAGTTTAAGATTAAATTATGCAACATTGCTAATGATTGAAACTTTAATACAGAAGATATAAATACATATATTTATTCAGTCATATTTGAGAAAAATGATAAAAAACCACTGTGGAACTGTATACGAATCAGTAGATTCAAGTAAAACAAAATGTTGATCATTTTCAAGTAAACTACAAAGCCTTTTCAAAATTGTTTTTAAACAATATAATTAAACGTTCACATTTAAAATTAAAATACACGACTCCAAGACTTTAAACCGAGACGAAATAAGTGAACAATAAATAATAGCCAATAAAGGAATAATTACCAATTACAGATACCCTAGTTAAATAATTCTCGACTTATACAACTGAAATACTATTACGTTTGTCGATAAAAATATATTAATTATAAATGTATTCGATAAGTGAAAAAGTATTTATTTGTTTTTTAGTAATGTTAAAAATCTGATGGTGTTGGCATGTAGGTTTATTAAAACAATAACTAGAGTTTTAAGGTTTTGCGAACATAATGTAAACTATACATACGAGAGCAAGTATCCAGTAAGTAATACGATATCAACGAAAATATCCTAAACACGCCACACAGAAGATGGCAAGAATAAGTGTTGACATTTTTTTAGCTATACATATGTATGAGCATCATAAATTGGCGTACCAGTGGATTTCTTTGTTATACAATGGGCTGAACGAGATAGGTGTGACAGAACTTTTAACGTACCTACCAAGAACTACAAGGAAAAAATAGAAACAATAATTGAAATACGAATATGACTAACAAAAAATACCATTAATATGATATATCGTGAAATGGCTGAACTACACGCAAAAAATAAATTACTCAGGTGAAATAACTTTTTATTAATATTTGATAGTCTAAAATTGTCCAAATTAACACGGAAATAAACGATTTGAGAATAACTGTTGCCACCAAACGGTTTTCATAAATAATATCAATAATAATAAGAATAATAATTTAATAAAGATCACGGTGGATGTAGGAGTTATACCAAACAAAATTACATTAATATTCAAAATGTAAGCAATCCTTCACTAAACTGAACTGTCAAAGGAAAGGAAATTGTATGATTCTCGGACGTAAACGTGTTTTCTGTGTGATAATCATACAGTTAATGAAGCATGGTCAATAAATAAGAACGAAAGAAGAATAACGTTAGTTACTTTGATGACACTCTAAACCAACATTGACAACAAATGACTGATATATTTTTAACCATTTAGTCGCTCACATTATTAAATGTTTTATTTTAAAAATACATACAAGTATAATTTAAACATACGAGACGGCAAAGGAAAACGAAAAGTTAAGATATGTTATTAAAACAGAATATTTATTAAACTATATCATCAATATTTAGGCACCATTACATATTAAGCGTTGCATATACGATTAATAATTCTATAATTAGCTAAAAACAACCATCTCCTATGCACATCATAAACTTAATGGCTTTATTTCTTTGGTTGAAATAATGGGTGAAAGAAATATTTTTTTTTTTAAACTAAAATGTTCGTAAACGCAATACGCAACAAAGATTTTATTTCTAATCCACTCCAAACACGATAATTGTGATTTTTGTCGATAAACAACTTAATTTTAGCTGTACAAGCAAAATATTTATTCTACAGCATTTTGCATTTTAATTTTAGTACTCGAACATTAATGGGTCAGTAATTACTTCAAACACCTATATACAAAACCGTAACATGTGTATATGTATATTAAATGCACGGCATTAGACACTTTATATACGAAGGTCATTTTAATTGACTGGTAAAATGTTATTGAGCACTTAGGCATTTAGTTATAAGAGGATGAAACGCCAACCATTTTCAAAAGTAAAAACGTGTACACGTAAAAGGTATAAAACTATATTTCAAAGTTGTTCCGATTAAATAACTATAGTAGAATTAAATTAGTATTTACCTTTAATCAGTTATCAATAAATCCATATAGGATAAAAACAAAGTTTTCTTGTATAGCTTCACCATACTTCACAGAAACAAGGGAACATAAATTATATTCTTTATTTGTTAAAAGAAATACTATGCTTTTGATGAATTTAGTAATCAGACATTACCTATATTAAATTATTTACTAATTGTATTTATTAAATATTAGAATTTAAGATATTAGTCAACTGCTAAAAAAAAATTCAAATGGAATAAAAAAATAAAAATGTACTGCATAAGCAATGACAACAGTAGAATTAAGATTTAAATTATTTTCATGGCGTATAAAATTTTTCCCATGTGATTGTGTACCACTAAGTAAATGCTAAAACGCTTATATATTAAAATATATACAGACAAATCTTAATGAACATTCAAATTCACTTGGTACACAGGTCTTTATCGTTTCTATTTGTATCATGGTGGCAAGTTGGTTGTTTAAATGTATGTAAGCGAAAAATGTTAATAAGCTATGCACCTGTGTACACTTTATTCATCATGCACATTGCACATGTGATCACAGTGTGATATAACACAGTATTACATAGAAAAATTCGAGGATAAAACGTGTTTTGTAGTTGATACTACAAAGAGAGTAAAAAGATAAAAAATAAAAATGAATCCTTTCTTTTACAGTTTCTTGGCCTTAGACTTATACCACTGTACGTATTTACTTAGTTTCGCGTAAAACCAAAAGATCATTTTAAAATATTTATATATTTATAATTTAAGTATAGTAAAAATTTCCGATATTAAAACGTATTAGAGGAATTTAGTTGAACTAAAATGTAGACGAAACCTATTATAGATATACATTTATTCAGAAATATTACCACAAGTATTGTAATATAAGCCCGTCATTGATATGTATTAAAAACTAATAGTTTTTACTGCATCACATAATCTATATTTTATTAAAAACGATGTGTACATTTAAACAGAAAAGTGAAATAGGTACGATGAAATTCATAATAAACCAGACATGATGACTAAAAAGTACAGGTGTTTATTGAGACAAGTTAACTAATTCAAACACAACTGTTTAGGAAAGGGAAAAAATTGTAAAGATTGCTATATACTAATAATACGTATATTCAAAGAAATGTACAAATAATCATTTCACATTACATTTCAATATTTCATACATTTTATAAGAAAATATTTAACAAACAAGCACAATATTAAAAAAATCAATTCAAATCAGCAAGATTTTGCTACAATGTGAACGAGACTAGAATATAAAGGAATTACCGACATAATAAAATGCTATATGAGTAAGAGAAAGTTGTGTAAAACTATCAATATTATAATGATGCACGTGTTAATACATAATATTATACATGTACTCTGTAATATGTTTCGTTAACCGAAACGCCCGAAACGGTAGTGACCCGTGAAAATAAACCTAGACTGCTACTAAATATATATGTACACTTCGAAATCTCTAATTAAAAATGTACTGGCATCAAAAGACCCTTCAAAATGCTCATATATCACTTGAACGAATTCGGATTACAACACACGCATAGGCTTAAACACTTATTTAAAGGGATGCACGAAACATAATAGCTTTATAATCACGACGTATTGATTAGTACATAATAATATAAAATATTATAATAAATGCAAAAAAATTATCCATATATTGAACAAATCCGTTAATATTTTAAGCAAATTTTTACAAATTGGTAACCTTACATTTTTTTTAAAAAAAAATCTGATCGTCAAATTCGAACTAGTATTATCAAATTTTATTATTCATTTGAAATAGTACCTACACTTGTATTTACATAGAAAGAAGATAAAATAATAAACCAATAAATAGATTCACTATTAGCAGCATAATTCAAAAATATTATTTAATCACTTATGTTTCAGGTAACTATATAAGTTACTAAAATTATTATTTTGATTTACTGGGCTACTGCAATATTATATGACTGAAGTTGTGAAATATGTATATATACCTACTGAACAAGATCAGATAACATTAGCAAATATGTACAAATAACAATTAGATTTATAAATGCTCTCATTGTATGTAATACAACTAAACAGAAGAGATTACTATATTTTAAAAGCTAGACATACGGAATAGAATTGTAAGTAAAACTATTAAACTGAGATTCTGTTAGACATTTTTTTGTAAATTCAACGAACACAATCGAAATGTGTAAATATAAAGTATATACTCATAAAATCATAAGTATGATAAGTTAACAAGTAAAAATTTATTTTATTTTTATAATGCGTTGGAAGTTATACTTGTATATTATTAAAACTTGTATTCTAGTTATGTCACAAAATAACTTTATTGATTTTTTATTACACTTATAAAAAGTAGTAAGTAAAACAACATTAATATTTTCAAAATCTTTTGAGTAAAAACACACGGTTTTGAGGAAAAGTTTAAAAAGAAATTATGTCAAACAATAAGGTAAAAAATTTGTAATAGAATATTTTTGTTCACAACATTAATATAATACGTGCATAATATAAAAAAAATACTATTTATAGGTATACATGTATAGAGAGTGTGTTAACTGAATAAAATATAAAAAAAGTTATAATATTTATAATATGCATATGACAAGTGCATCTTTACATTGTATACGAATATACAGACTTGTAGAAATTGCAACATAAAAAAATCGATAGAAACATACATAGGTATACCATATTTTGTGACAGTCTGACTGATTTGATATACTTAGAAGACTGATCAATCAGACAGTATATAAACGCAAAAACTCATTGTCATGCTGCAGTCACGAGAGCGGGTATAATAGATTCCCTCTTGATATTATGTTTATAAGTGAAGCACTACGAAAAAGTTCTGGTTAAGCTCTATTCTACATTTGACGAATATATATATATATAGGGTTTTATAGTATGTGTGAACACATAAATAGTTTATGAAAACGTTTGGTGGGTAAGAAGTTGCGACATTAAAAATAAGAATAGTGAATATTTGGTGCGTTTACAGGAGATGAAACTGAAATGAAAAATATGAAAAATGAATAAAAAACGTATGAGTGGTATTATCCAATGTTACACTTGAAAAAAAAAACTTAACGAGTGCGCAATATGGTTAAGATAGTATATATGTAAATAAAAAGAAAAGAAGAGGTAGAGTAATACGAACAAGCTATAGAGTAAAATTGGTGAAATTATAATTATACAGCATTTACAAAGTATAAAATAATTATTGTAAGTGCACACGCGCGCCTCAAGTGGAATGTAAAAACAGAAAAGTTCTCGTGAGCTGATGTAGGTTTGCTCTGATGAGAAAAGAGGCAAGCGAAATGAAGAGGGTTAACGCAGCAGAGACACCTACGAATTTCTTTCAAATGTATATTAAATGCACTGCAATAGGTAACGTGGATTATTGTTCAATATTCAAATTGAAAAGAGCCGAGGATACGAACAACCGTAAAATTACGGTATTGAAAAGAATGATGGAAACGTACATTAAATGTATTAACAGAGTTCTGCAAACGTTAGAAGTAAAATGAACGCATATATACGTTTTGCGCACTGATCAATTTGTTTTAAATGGATTGTATAATTTAAATCAACGATTGTAGTCAGTATAGTATAAAATCTTTACACAATAAATGTTGATACTATAGAAACTTTTTTTTAATCAATTTATTGTGTCCGATGAACATTTTTATAGAAACCGTATATGTTCTAATAATATTTGTCGAGCAAAATCATAATTTTCTCAAAGGAAAATATGTATTTTGAATTATTTAGATTAGTAGTTGATATAAAGATAAAAAATAACGTATTGCACATTCATCAAAAAATATATAAAGTATGTTGTATGAATTTGTGAAAAGCTGTATAAAAATGTTATACGTTCAATAATTGAAACAAGAATAGATACAAATACATCATTAAAAATAAACTACATTAAAATGCCCGATTTATATATGTATCATTTATTACAAAGCAGTATATCTTAAAGTATCTTTGAAAGTTGTACAGAACATGATACTTAGTTGTATAAACAGTTAATATCAGATCATTAAATAAAAAAATACACAAATTAAAATAAAACAACAGAATACCGCGATTCTTTAGAATTTATGATCTACATGTTGTATTCGATAAATGTATGTGCCTCTATATAAATAATACACTTTCACAAAGATAAAACTATCTATAAAAATATATATTCTAAACATCTAAACTCAAATAATGGCATCGTATCACACGCAATACACACCATAAAATATTCGTCCAATAAGAAAAAAATAATACATTTTGCCGGTCGATATAGTTTAGTTCATTAGATGTTTTAAATTATAAATAAGCAATCGTATATCAAAGAATTATCGCTGCGTTTGAAATCGGGTTGTGGGTTAGAACCATAAAATATACTGAAATAGCTGAATTTCGTTTTCGCTAAAGCAATAAACAATAAAAAGAAAACTAGTGCAAACAAAACTACATACTTTTAATTTTAAAATAAAATATAGGATTCAGCACATTTTCAGTTTGAAAAAGTATGTGTTCTAAGAACTTATTATTTTTAAAAATAAACCAATATTGATATTAATTTGTAGTCACAATATTCCCATTTTATCATGGTAACTGAGGATCAGAAATAAATAATAAATATGACTGTAAGTAAACTTGACTTTGTATGCCATTACGCAAATATTATACTATTTGAATGATTCGATAAAACTATTAAATACCGTTGACATTTTCCAAAAAAGTTTTTTCTTCTACAACGGTGATTGTACATCAAGCTAATAGCCAAAAAATACACCTCGATGCATTGAAACTTGGATTATATAAAACCAGCCATTTAAATTCCATAGTATAATGTTATTTTTCGTAGGTTTTTTTTTTTTTTTTGTGAGCAAATTTCAGTTTATTACTCATCTATCTACAGATCTTAAAAAGTATAGTCTCTTCAAACAGAATTATTTATAAACAATATTGACACCAGAATTCGTTTTGTATTCTTTAAGTACGCATGTAGTTACGAGTTTACGACTATACTATTACATGTGTTTTAAAATAAAGCTCAAAAAAAGGTCAACGAAGCCATTATAAATTAGGAACGAAAAATGATACGCGCCAAAAAGAACTGCTAATCTTTTCATAAATATCCTTGGACTGAACACACGGGATACGATATATATACTGCGTACGTAATATATAACAAGTACAAAACTTTACAATACGCACATAATGTATACGCACATATATATTTTTTCCTATGTAGTTTATGTGTGTGTGTGTGTGTGTGCACAAATGAGAAAACGGGCAACTCGAGTACCACACACACACACACACACACACACACACATATATATATATATATATATATATATATATATATAACTATAGACTACATGTACAATACACTGCAAACAAGTCATTGTGAGAGAAGGGCGAGCGTCGTAAATTAAAAAAGGGGGTGAAAAACCCGCAGAAAACTTTTTTGGAGTACAAAAGTATGAACGGCGTTCTTTTTCGGAGAGGACGAGGAGCAAAGTGTTAGACGAAAGCGCGCGTGTACGATATACATATACATGTGTAGTATTACGTTTGGCGACGAGACGCGTGACGACCACGATCGTTTGTCGGAAAGTGAATTTTCCTGTGGTTGCGGAACTATTATATGCACCGTCGAAAAGCTAACTCACGGAAAACTCTCTTTATTTTTGTCTCTCTCTCTCTCTCTCTTTCTCTCTCTCTCTCTCTCTCTATTTGTGTCTTTCTCGGCGGATTAATTAAACAAATGACTATCGCAGAGAAGAGCCCGTCGTCAGCGACCACGTGGTGATCAGACAGCCAGCAGTAGTACGAAAGCGGGGGCGCACGACCGTTTGACCGCGGATAAACGTTTTTTTTTATTATTATTATTCCCCTCACCCTCATTTACAGACTACCCTTCTTCACTGTCTCTTACATCCGATGGCCTTTTTTTTATATCCCCCCCGTACGTTTCATCCCTACTCGGGATTCTGTAACAGCGACACGGCACCCGTCAGTTGCAGCAGAGGGTGTCCGGCTAGACCGGCACGGGCCGCGGGGGATGAGCATGTGCATCCGTATAAATATATATATATATATATATATATATATATATATATAATACAGTATATATAATATGTATACATCAGCGATTGTCTGTGCGTTTTGAAGTCCCTTCCACTACCTCACCTCCCCACCCCGACAATCAACGCGTGCGCCTATACGCACAGAGAGTTTACCGTCGCCACAACTCGTTGCTGCTCGCTCACACGCACACACAAATTTTATATATATACATAAAATAGCACTACTACTATTAATACTACTACCATTAATACTACTACGCTGCTGTTGTAGCTACGATGCAATATTGTACATGTATATATATATAATATTATTATATACGTATTGGGTCGGCTAAAAAGGCCGCCACCGCCGGTACGAGTACGGTTAGGGGAGGGTTTACGACCGTGCGGATGCGGAAGGAACGAGTGTAGTGGTGCAGACGACATGGGGGTGCGTGGATACGTCTAGCCGTATCGACCGAGACGCGTAGGCAGTCCGTGAGGGTTTCCACGGTATAAGGTGGGAGGGAGGGGGCCCGGTTGTAAAGGCCTGCGTGTGTGTGTGTGTGTGTGCGCGAATATAAGTGTAGCTGTGAGTAAATTTGTAGGTGTGTGTGTGTTTGTAGGTGTGTATGTGTGTGTGTGTGTGTGTGTGTGTGTGTGTGTGCATTTGTGGGTGTGTGTGCGTGTGTGTATTTGTAGGTGTGTGTGCGTATATGTGTGATGATGGCAGAGGCTTTACTGCATTGCGTTCTCTGCCGCGTCGTTCATTTCCGGGGTGACCACGGGATGGACGAGTGGAAAGGACGGCCGGGTTACGTTATCAGACGGACGGGCTACCCCCTACCGTACTTTCCTACTGCAGCGGTAACGTTCCCGACCACCCCTATACATGTATACACGCGGAAGCTTACTATACATACATCGCCGGCGACGGGATCAAACTGCCTACCTCCCACTACCACTCATCGAGTATACCAACCCTTTCGCGGCAAACGATCAGTCGCACGCAGATATTTATTTTATGTATATACATATATATATATATATTGTATACGTACGCACGCACACGCAAACACATACACGCACACACATTTACGGCCACAGCTAGAGATTGCAAGAGATATTATCCTCACGGGCCCTTTACTATGATAATAATAATGATTTCGTCCTATTATTATTACTTTTTTCTCAGTTTTTCCTCTTTTTTTCTCTCTCTCTTTTTTCTCCGTCATTTATCGAGAGATTTAATATTTTTTTTTATTCTTTTTAATATCTTCAACTAACCACTACTGTAAGAAATCGTAAGGATTATATTCCGTTTTTGTTTTGGTTTGGTGCCATTTTTCATTTAATTAATTTTTTTTTTTCGTTTAAAATCACTACAGTTGTGTACAAGTCAATTTATTTTCGCTAATTGATTTATATTGTATTTTATTCTTCTAACCTTCTTACCTGCAGATATCTCATTAAACGAGTTTCAGTTTCATATAACATAATTCGTATATATGTATATATTTAATAAAGTACATTATAATAACTTCCCGAGTATATAATACTAAACAATATACTATAGGTACATACATAAAGTGACTACTGTACCTACATACATACAAAGCAAAACTATGGAGTATAGCATAACGAATTTTAAAATAATACGATTATTGTTAATTATATATTTTACTAAATTAAAACAGTTTTGGACTAATACGTTATAATTTCAAAAGCTTCTACTTACCATACATTCATCATGAAAATAAATATTTGTCATCATCATAAAATACATTTGTTTTGAAATAATTAAATCACAATCATGACGCTGATTTTAACTGTGATTTATATTTAATTTAAATTATCTATTTATGATTTTAGAGCTTAAACCTAGATGTTTTAAAAATTTAACACGCTCTATAGTTGTACAATTGTTACAAGTATTCTGTAACCAGTTATCATACGAACACATTTACTTTGTAGAATTACTGGAATTTATTGATTTATTCTAAGGGATTATTAAAATAAAAGCATTTTGAATTACTAAGATTCAGTTCTAATAAATTGTTGATAAGGCAGGATTTATTTATTTTTTTATCTAAACATTAATATCTGAGAATAACTCAAGTTGTCAGATATTAAAATAATTTTATTATCGGCATAACTATTTTTTTTTTTAATTAACTTCCAAATGTATGGAACACTTAATATAAATATATAAAATAGGACCTAAAGCTGTTCCTTGAGGGACACCATCCATAATTTGTAATTCGTTACCAAAAATATCATTCATTCTCATCAATTGAGTTCTATTTGATGAATAATGCATTTATTAAATTATAAATAAACTACAACAACTTTTTATGCGAATTTTGTGATTAACACTATCAACATTTTTTCAATGTCAAGAAAAATTCCTAAAACTTCATGATTGACATCAAGGTTTTCAAGTGGAAATTTTTTGGCTGAAATAAAGCATACTTAGGATGTCTAAAAGGATTCTATTGAATTTTCGAAAATAATACATCCTGTGTTCAATAAAGTTCACCCAGTGCAAAAAAAAAAAAAAAAATTCTGAGTAAGTAGCATTTAGGCCGATACACTATACAAATTTTGGAAATTCGGTACGACGAATATTCATTTTTAAGAAATTTTGACAGATTAACAAGTTTTCTATGCTTTAATCTAGGTTATTTTTAATATTCTAAAAACTGAGAAATGAGTTATGAAAAAAATATATAAATAAAATGATTCATATTTTTTATATCACATCTGGAAATCGCTTGAACACCATTATAATAGCAATTTTCTCATTATAAGATCAAGATACAGACTAGTGATACCACACTATATGAGATGAATAGAATAGCATGAACGGGAAAAATACCTATAAATGGGATAAGTACCTAAGAAATGATAGATAACAAATATTTACAGTCGAAATGAAAATATATAATCCAGAATCTATTATACAATTTGAAGAACAGTGACTTTATATGGCTAGTTTTTTACAGAATTATATACAGCCAAAAAAAAAAAAAGTCGCATTATATTAATAACAATGATAAATTTTATAAAAATAAAAAAATCTACTTGCATAATTTAGATTTTTATTCATTTCAAACAGTTATGAAGTTATGTTCTAAAAAAACCACGATATTCCAACAATAATCTGTATTTTAGTTCCACAATAGCGAAGGTATATAGGCTGTGTATTAAAATGCACTAAAACGATTCTTATGCGTGGTACTTATCCGATTTGGGTTATTAAACAGAATCTCATCCCTTTCTATAAAATATGCATGAACCATTTCAAAACGGGTAGCTTAGTCCCAAAGATAATATTTAATAAAACAATTCCATTGGCAAAATTGTTAAATTAATCCCAGACCGTGGTTTTACCTCACCTTGTTTTTGGAAGCCTAAACATTAAGAATAATACTATTAGGTTGAATCGGAAACGTATTTCACAATGTGCACACAGGCATATAAAGGAAGAGAAAGAAATCGTTACAACGTAACTCTAATGAATGCATACTAGAACCAACCTACAATATTTATGTTTTCATAAGACATTGTTATGCTAAATATAATAATAAATTAATAATTTTAACAAACTTAGTAAATAATAAATAAATACTTATATACAGATACAATAATAAGTTTTTTTTTTTATAAAATAAAGATGTGTGGTATATTTTACTTCAAAATGCATAGAACGCCTGTACGAGTATATTATGCAAATATATACCACGTATAATTAATTGATTAATTAATGGCAGAATAGGATATATTTATAATAATTTGCTAATTATAGGTATTAAAACACTGCATACACATTTCCATACTTATTTATCTATATAAATCTAGAACTATAAAAACCATCGATTAAGTAAAGATCGAAGCAAACCAATAAAACTGCAATATGGCTTGACACTTTCTCGTTATTGATCCCCCGTACATTACATTGGCGAAATATTGTGTAGAATACATATTAGATACGTCGGAAATCCACGCAATCGTAATCTACTTTCTAACCAACTGATCTTGACACAACGTCATTTCAAAGAAAAGAAAAATATAATTTTTAAACTCTAAACAATTTGAACAGAATACAATTGATCCATATGAAATATAATATAGACAAAATGTTGTACTAAACAACCATTTACATTTGTATACATCACATAGTTTTAATCATGTACTGTAAATCTAATATTCATACCAATTTTGATAGCATATTTTATTTGCATCTTATTTTTTTATCTTTTTAAAATTATGTAATTTAATTTGTTTATTAATACGAGTTCATTCAACTTCCGTCTACTTTTTTTAAAAAAAAATAACATTGTAAATTAACATAAAGGATATATTTAAACACATGTAGATAAAATACTGAAATTATTTGGATTTATAGCATACAGAATAATATTATGATCAACAATCAATTGAATATTGTGGAATGTCAAAGTTTGAAGAAATATGCAAATTGTATATACAACCCCAAAATTGAAAACAACATGATTTATTTAAATCCTCTGGTTAGTTACATACAGGTATGTTTCATATTTCAAAGAATAAATTCAATATTCTAAACTATTTTTTTTTTTTTCATACATGCTATTTATCTATTCGTTTATATCTGTGCGATACGTAATATCAATTCGCAGTGAAATAAGATATTGGTTATGTTAAATTTGTTGGCAGTGAGAAAATAGTTAGTATTACACCCCTGTTAGCAATAGTATATGTACAGCTGGTAAAATACGAAAAACATGGACTTATCCTTGCGTAGTGAATACCAATGGCAAACATATTTTGTTGAAAAAAAAAATATTCCACTTACTGAAATCGATAAGAAGTCTGCCATATCCTTGCCTTTGGTACGGAGGTAATGTTAAAATACAGCTCACGTTGAAATTCAAAAACGAATTCTTTTCCTGCGAAAAAAAAAGTTCGACAATTTAAATATTGTTATCTATATACATTATTATTATTATGATGAAAAATATTTTATCAAATCATCAATATTTCATAAACTCAAAGGTATTTGTCATATAAATAAATGATTTGCTTCTATAACATATAAATTTCACACAATGATACATATTAGGCTATTATTACGATTTCCAAGCGAGCTAATATTATAAACTAGTATTACCCACAATTTACACGAACAATAATATAATATAACTATACAACGAATATCATAAAATATTTCAGTCGACCTACGACCAGAAAATATTATTACAATCGATCTCATACAAAACAATATTATTATATACATGATCTTACAGAAATCATTGGATAATACATTATATTAGGGGTCGGTAACCCGAGGGCCACGGGCCACATGCAGCCCGCAAAGCAATTTTTGATGACCCACACAAAGATGATTAATTTTTGTTTTATTTTTGTTCAATAAAAGTTTATTCTATATAGTTATATAGTCAGTTTAATTTATAAAGTCCAAAATCCTTTTCAAGTGGACATAAATAATGTCAAGGATAATTTACAAATGGAAGTCATTGAAAACTTCAAAATGACGAGGTTCTAAAAAATTATTTTCGGGAACTAGTTTGCCTCAATTTTATAGTTGTTTTTCAATATCTTCCTTGGAGTCAGACAATTCACACAAAAACTTACAGCGACGTTTGCAAGTACATATATATGTGAGCAGACATTTTCCATGGTGAAATACAGAAAAAGTAAGCACTCTTTGAACCTTATTGATGAACATTTACGAGCTGTATTACGAGTCTCAACAAAAAGTCTACAAGCTGATATCAAAAATTTAACTAATAAACTATAGGCACAGAAATCGCATTAATTTACAATTTTACAATTTTGTATTCAATTCAATTTTTTCTTAAAAGCAATTTTTTTCCAGTAACATTTTTTTTTTTTTACTCTCATATTTCTTTGTAAAATAATCAAATATAATAGCAATACATTTACAAGTATTATATCATAATATGTATTTTTTTTTTTTTAATGTGGCCCTCGATGAACATTTGAAAAAAAAAATATGACCCGCATGGTTAAAAAGGTGTCCGACCCCTGCATTATAACATGGGACTATTTTTTAACAGACTATAGAACTCTAAGAATAACATATAATTGTTAAAAAATTAGACTGGTAAAACTGTTTGGATAATCAGCGAACCATCGTAAGTTAAACGATACTAATATACGGCAGTAAATATATGTGCAATACAAGTCTTGACTTTTTCAAGCCTAAAAAATAATAAAATACACTCAAGCAGTTTTCAATATTATGTATTCAATTTTTTTAAGGAATTTATTTTTATTTTTATTTTCATATCATAAGTGAAATAAAACACAGACTTTGTAACCATATATGATATAATATTATAATATCATTATTATTATAACTACAATTCATAATTCAAAAATAGTTTATACGTATATAATTGTTAAATTACTTAAAAAAGCCTATGACAATAACGCATCACAATATATTGAAAACGTTTTCTGCTTTACATACATGGTTCAAAGAAATTATTTGTATTATTTCATTGTTCTCCGTACGTATTTTTCATTAGGTTTGGTGAAAGCCACCATTAACTATAATACGAAGACATGAATTGTGCCGATTACGGGTTAATAGTTAATACTAAAATATTCAAACTTAAAACTTATACTTAATGCTATGTCCACTAAGCGGCTTTAAGACTATATGTTATTAAACCTGGCAGTAAGATAGACAAATACGTAATGAACTCCGTAGAATTTTAACAGAGACCTTAATGTAACTTACTACAACAAATACAATATATTATGATCTAAATATACTACAATTGGTTATATTAAATTATCACAGAATAAATATCTGTATAAATGTATTAGTTCAAATCATAAATACTTAAATTAATATATCGACGTTGGATCCGAGCAAGATTGAAGCAAGAATGAAGCAAGAATGCTTCTGTGTTTAAACGCTACACAGTCACCTGTCCTGTTCGGACCAATCACCAGTGATTTTTCTTTCCACACGGAACCATGGTCCAGAAAGAAGAAACCACCACCAACCCATCGTAAGTATATACTTTTAAAAAATAAAAAATTTTAAAAAAAAAACAAGAAAAAATGAAAAATTCTAACTTGCCAAAAAATCACTCACAGCAATTAACCAAATATTAACTAAGTTAATAGATCTATGCCTACAATCAATGACCCAAAAGTTCCGCGGATGAAAAAAAAAATATAATACTATATTATGTGCTTATTATGAACTACATATATAGACTACGCAAATATAATTATTTTAGAATATTTCTATTTACTCGCGTTTTATCAATATAATAATATTAGCTATTGATCCAAAAATCTTTTAAAAACCAGTCCTAAAAACCATTTAGAAATATTAGTTGATATCATCTAACTTGATTAAATATTTTATAAACACTATTTTCAACACCTAACATCGAATTTCACTTAACATTTCCCATATGCTATATAATATTATAGTTATCAGCAACATTGAAACCATACAAATAGGACCAAAAACTTAGTATAGGATTATGAAATAACTAATAAGCGTTTAAAGTTTTAAAAAATTAGCATTTAAATTCAAATGGATTTGTATTAAAGGTATAAATAAGGTATAAGAAATATAATTTAAAAATTTTATAACATTTTAAATATAAATACTATTGTTATTGATGGTTTTATTTAAAAAAAAAAAAAAAAAACATTAACATTTTTTTTATGCATTGTATACACTACACAGGTACTTATAAAAATGTTTAATTCGTTTTCTCGATACTGACGACACCTGATTTATTTCTCACATTCTCACAACTAACAACTCAAACAATAATGTATAATGTTGTACATAGTAACTTTATTTAAAATTATTCATTAAATGTTATTAAATGATTATAATACTAGCTCAAAGGCATATAGACAATGCAATACAGTTTTGAATTCACTATCTCTTTAAATGTATGTTACATTATGTAATTAATTACCTAATAATACATTTTTTTTAATACCCAACTCATTTTGATTATATTATCAAGATAGCGAAATAATAAATGTTTTTTTTTTTTTTTGATTAGTGAATAAAAAGATAATGTCAGTAAAAATAAGTTAATATTATTATATAAATTAAAATAAACGGTACGTCATTTAAATTAATTTACCAATTAAGCAATCATTATCTTATTGTAATTAAGATTGGTTAGAACTAAAAAGTCGAAATTAATAAAAAATACTAAGCTATATACATGTATGCAAATTTAAAATAATACATTAGCTTAGACCCATAAGCTAATAAAAATCAACTAAGGTTATTTGTTTATACTAACGAATGCCAAATAAATAATAATTATAGAAACTATATTTATACTAAATTTATCTAATTTTAAGTTACAATCAGATTTTTGCTACGCTATTATAACAAATCAGATTCAAATACAAATAACAATTCATTTTTATTTAACTTATATTATTTAAAAACTTCAATTAGTTAAAAACAAATGTTACATAAAAGGTTGTATTATTTAAATTGTGTTTCATTATAATAAGTTATAATATAAATTCTCGAATTATTCACATATATTTAAGTTTGATAAACATTTATAATATAAATATAAATATAATGGATGTATAAAACAGATAAAAAATAACTAGGTGAACTTGAAGTTTTAAAACAGTATTTTGTACTGCTTGTAATTGCATCCTTAAATTTATTAAGTAGAATTTAATGATAAAAACATACTTTTACGTTTAACTGGATAGTGCATTTTGCCGTAAGTAATAATTTTTAATGTATATAACACTATTTTAAGTTTTAAATAGCGTCGTCGGAAATATAATTTAATTAAAAACCTCTATAAAGTATATAAGAATAAGAGAATCATAAAAAATTTCATAATGATAATTTTAAGGAAACATTTTACTTTGAATGGTAAATTTAATGGAAATAGTATCAGTCATACTCATATGAGGTTATAACTTTTAATTTCACAAAATTAGTAATTTGAAGCGTCGGTGGTGCTATAAATGTATATTTATACACATACAATATACATACGTTTGTAGTTTGTATAAATTTACTAAAGTACCTATATGGTTTACATTAATAACGTTTTAGGGTTTACATAAATTGATTCGTTTTCACAGGATTTAATTTTAAACGAAAATCCTCTCTTACAACTTGACAAGTGTTACTTATACATATTAATTTCATAACACAAAGTTTAAATGAAATATAATTTTCTAAACTCGGTTTTTTTTAATAATAATCAACGATCACATAAAAGTTTGGAAAACCGATTTCAAAACAAACAAAAATTAGAAAGTGACTCTTATACATATCCTATTATATAGTATCAGTACAAAAGAGTTTCATGGTCAAGTCAATTTTGCAGTTTTTTATTTTACTGTACTATATATTACTATAACACACACTATATAAAAAAAACAAATTTATAGTATACTAGATGTACTACAAAATGTGTAGGCTACTATACCATTAATCACATTGTAATTGTATATATGTCTATCATACATGGGACAAATAACAATGAATACGTACAGATTTTATTAGCATTATATTATACTATAGTAACTATATTAGATAATTATATATAAATTCAATAATACTATACGTGTTACATGCAAATATAAGCTGTTAACGTGCCGAGAAAATGCCATACATATCATCTATTCTGTGTATAACTATAAAACTATAATTTTACTAAAAAAAAACATCTGTATTTATATGTTTACAAATAATTTATTTATATCATATAATACATAAGTATATATAATATATTTTTCATTTTGTTAGGGAGATTTTGGCATCGTGGCCATTATATCTTAACGATTATTTTTATGAAGACTCAATTACAAAGTATATATTACGAATGATAAATTTATAATTTTACCAACACATACATTGTATATTTTTTTATTTATCTTCATGTACTATTATAAATTAATATCTATTTATTTTTTTTTTCGTACTTATAATATAATTTAATAAAACCTTCATTGACTTAAATGTTTTATTGAGAATAATAACGTTAGATGAATAATTCGTATACCTACGTATAATGTATATAGATTACTGAATTTATAGAAAACTTATGTTATAGTGTATACAATAAATATAACAAAATCAATATTACAAAAATTACACGATTCTGAAAGGGAAAATGTAAAAATCTTTATAATTTTTATCTGATATTATAAAGAAGTGTTAATTGTACGTGCAAAAATTCCAAAATTATTATGCCTACTAAAATGCATAATATATTCTATGGAAAGAATTTATACACGGTGATATAATGACGCGTAGTACGAAACATAATACAAAAAGAGGGGAAAATAATGAGACAGGCTCAGATAGGGATTTTAAAATTCATGAATACAAACAATAAGAGGTATGTGATATCCTATCAAGCACTCAGTAAATCACTAGTGAACAAAGATCTTCCAAAAACGGGAGATGATGTTCGAAAATTTTAAAACCTGTCGTATGTGCATTATAGTGACGCATATATGATACCATTAAGTAAAAATCATAAATTTTAAGAAGAGTACTATGATTATGAAAAATACACATTCTTCGATAAGTTGGGAAAAAAACTACAATGCTTTTACTTTTCCGAGAATACTAGGTATTTGATTTTGATTTTCTTCCAAATCAAAAATAGCAACTATAAGTATTCTAATATAATAGCGGAAACAGCGGAAATAGTTTTATCGATATTATTATTATTACTTTGAAGGGATTTTGAGCACTATTACTGTTAAAAGTTTACTAAGACTAATTTTTTTTTCTGGTTTCTTATTGGTTTCCTAATATTGCGGAAATGTGTCTGATAAAAGTTACAGCGTTTTAGCACACGTGTGCGTCTTTATCAAAGAAACTTTTATAATCCCAATTGGTAATGATAACTTATATACGACGTAAAATATTTCCAATAAGTAAACATATTTTTAAAATAGTCAACCTTGCGTAATTTATATATTAAATAACAAATAGGTTTTTTTTTTTTTTGTAAGCACTACTGTGTAAAAACTAAAAAGAATTAAAAATACTCGTACTTATTTTTATTTATAATATACCAAAACAAACAGGAATATTGAAAATTATGTTAATATCATATGCTTTATACAATAACCATTGACGTTAATGGTATATTTTTCACTCCCATCGAATGGAATAATAAAATGGAAAAATAAGCTCGTTTAATAAAGTTCACTTAGAGTATAATTTCCATATATTTGTAAAATATTTGAATCGTTATTGTCAACACAAATACTAATTTAAACAACATAACTCAATTGTTTTAATATAGATAACATCAGATACAGAAGTGTTTAGATGTTGATATATTTAGTTGATCAGTATATTCTTAAAAAATTATTGATACATTGTTAAAGTTATCATAATTCAAACCGAAAAATCAGTGGAGAGTAGCATTAAATAAATTATAGTCTTCAAACACAACTTGTAACTATGCATAAGCACCAAACATGTTCAAATGGGTTAAAAGAATTATTTAAACATAATTTTCAATATTTAACGTTAATTGATTAATGGTATAGGAGTCCAATTAAAAATAAATAAATAATAATTTAATTACACTGTTTAAAATAGTATATATACTTATATAATAAGTATTAAGTATAAATATTAAGTTGTATGGATAAACCACTTTCCACGATTTAAAATGCTTTAAAATATCAATGGGATTTTGGGCATTTGAATTGTAATTTTATAAATATATTAAGTATAACCATAACTTTGTAATAACAAAGATAAAAACAAAACAGTATTAAACTATTTGTGCTTTGTAATAGAACAGTTATTATCCTAATATTTTACTAAACAGATCACTTGTACATACGAACCAATCGAAGTATAATAATTGTAAATAATGCAGAGCATTTAACTGACAAATTATATCAAAAAGACATTAGTAATTTCATAAAAATGTTAAGAATTTATACGCCGCAATATACATATAAGTATTTATAGCAACTTAAAAATTCCTCGTGAGCGCTTACACATATAACGAAGAACCTTAAATACGTATACCTATAGCAGTGAATATGAGAAACGGATAAAAAAAATAATGTTAGGTCAGGTTATGCGCTTTATATTACGAATAAATATAAATTGATTTGTATGAACCGTAAAACTGATAATATGGAATTCAGCCAAACGCTGTATGGATAAAACGCACTAAACATAATATTAAAAATGTTTTTTAATGAATTTATTTTACGGGCATTTGTTTGTGGATTTCATTCGCGTCGTACGTGTTCATAGATCAACTATGCGGTTTTTATACATTCGAATTTTAATTAATTATTTTTTCAACTCTTTATTGTTATAGTTATAGCTCCCTTTCGTGTACGCGTGTACGTATACGCTGTACAATGTACATAATAATACAACACATAATGTATCAGAGCATGTTTTCAGAAATGTTTATAATAAGTAGCAGTATATCACTTTAAGCCATAAGGATTAGCCCAAATAATACCTAAAAACTTACAAGTTGGTATCGTTTGAAAACATTTTTCTTACATGCTCTCGATTTTGATAAAGTTCAAGTTAAGGGTGAAAAATATTAACAAAGTGGCAGGGACTTGAAGCAAAAGGTATTACGCGGCACATCCAAAGGTGGCACTCACGTCGCTTACTTTATATATATGTTAAAATACGCTCTGTATAATAACTACATGTATATGATGTAACTACATAAATAATCTATAAATATATATTACTACGTTGATCACTGAAAGTATACGTATAGGTAAAGATATGAGCTCGGTAAATGTATCAGGTAATTTACGGAAATTTACATATATTTTACCGTTCATAAAATCGATTGATCCCCTCATTCTTAACGTATTTCTCGTGTTATAATTTTAGAACATTTACAATTATATTATTGGATAATATTACTATCCAAGGAGTAAGATAAATAAATAAATACACCTACAATATACTGTACAATAACCTCAGGACACAGAATTACAGAAACACATGTTAATTACTTATTGGTTATTATATACAAAGAAAAAAATGCATATTTGTAAACACTGTATTTGTGTTATTCATCTTTGAATGAGATAAGGAATAAGAACATATCAATCAGTTATTAGCTATAATATAAGTTATATTAGTTAATAAAATGATTTTTTCTGTGGACAATATGCTCAGAAGTCGGTAAATGAGAAATTTACAAATCCACCGTAATATTTTATATAAATTTTACCGGTAAGTTTATTCGAAAATTTTTTTACCAATAAAATCCACACCCCCATGCATACATAAGCATATAATATACATCACACGCACTGCGCTATTCCATATTATGCACCGTGATCAGTGCTGTTAAAACGCGCGATCGAGAACGGTGAACGGGCGGCAGACGTCGTGTTGAAGGTGTGAGGGGTAACGGCGAAGAGGAATCTGCACGGTTCATACGTATGGCCTTGCGTCTGGCTCCGGCTCCGACCCCGGCCCCGACCCCGCCGCCCACCATCGCGCACATACAGCAGCCGTTCCCTTGGCAATTTTGACTGGAGGCCATCCCGACTGCCGCCGCCACCACCGCCCGACTCTGCAGGGTCACTGACCGCCCGTATTACATACGCGATACCGGTCCCCGCCCGTGTCTGTGTCTAGAAAAACTGCTGTATATTATACTATCGTACGCGAATGTGTGCTCGCGAAATTGTGTAAGCTTATATTATACACATGCATGTATGAGTGTGTGTATATTATTATGTACATTGTAACCTACATCAGTTTTTTTCGTGAGTGCACACAGGTTCCGATTTTTTCTGCAGAGCAAACAGGTGTATAGGACACGATGGCATGATAAAATCATACCACACAACATTTCTGTAGGGAACTGATTCTATATACTTATTGGTGTTTTGCAGCGTCCAGTCAGTCCGCGATGTTTTAGCATCCGTTTACGGACATTCAGTTTTGTCAATTGGAGGGCCAATAAAAAAGATCACAAAGGATATTCAAGATTATTATACATCTAAGTATAAAAAAAAAAACATACGAAAAGTGTTGTGCATGTTATATGCAATTTTTAAGCATTAAAATCAAAATTATGACAGTATATGTCAGACTGTAATATAACTAATTCAAAATTTAAAATTAGAAAAATTGCAAGTGCCATAATGACACAAGTCAAAATCTTTTTATAATTGTACTATCTTTAGAGAACGGTGATAACATCGCATGTCTTTACAATTATTGTTGTTTTATAAAAAAAAAAAAACTGGGTACATTTTACTACTTTTTTGAAATTGTTAGTTAGTTTTCCATAACTAGGTATATTAAAAACTTTTGAGAAGTTCAAAAAATGACTTCCCGAACGCAATAACTAGACAACATAATATGGTATCCGGAAAAAAAAATCAGTTGATGATCGGATTAAATCTTTCAACCAAAATATATAAACGCCCAGAAAAAAAATATCATTTTTTTACCACAGATTGCATAAATAAGTATATAATATATAATATAATATAAGTATATGTAGGTAATTAGTGGCAAAAACCAATATACATTGCGCGCTTTACTTATATGAATCTAAAATATGGTTTATTGTTATTTACTATTATTTTATTTTCATATCTTGATATAATAAATACTTTTTCATGCTAAAAAATGTTAACCATTCAAAACGGGAGTTTATCGATTCCGCCACTTTGATATCGATTCCACCGGCTATCGATTCCGCCGATCATTTGTACATATTCTTGTAAATACATATAATAATATTGTTTCCAGCAGACGTCCATTTTTGGTGATCCCGACAAATTTTATTATTTGCTCAGCTGTAAACTTTTATTGATTATTTTAATATAAGTAAGATGGGTATATTATCATTGGTATAAAAAAGTTACAAGTTGTATTACAATTTTTATGTTTTCGTTTTTCGTGTTCAATATAACATGATACCTACTTATACATAATATATGATTTCTATTAATCGTAACTATTTTTTCCCCATCACTGTGATATTGTACACAAATCACTGATTTAATAGTTTATAAATATGCTTAGGTTATACTTAAAACTTATATTGTATGTATAATTATTATTTATTTATTCTATAAAATGTATATGTTTTTTTTTTTTACTTAGCTTCGTCCCACTCTACCGTCGTGCTAGATATGATATATATATATATATATAGTATGTATAATGTAATGTGTATATAGTGATGTTACATGTATATATATTTTCGGCGGAATCGATAGCTGACGGAATCGATATATAAAAATATTCGGCACTATCGATAGGTTTCTTACAGGTAAAAAGACCTTTTCGGCGGAGTCGATATACGCCCATTCAAAAGATAAGACAGTTCAATAATTGAAAATTGAAATATTATAATCATACCTGAATAGTTCAATAACATTTTAAAATATTATAAATACAAAACATTACAATTTTAAAAGTTTCAATGGTACAACTCAAATTATATTAAACGCTTTTGGGTAAATTTTAAAATACTAACATAATAATGTTAATCCACTAAATTATTACTTTTAATTCAATAATTTAGTCAATTGATACTAACGATTATTGTTTTCAAATTTTTAAATTGAAAATAGAACTCAAAAAAAGTATTGAAGTTATACAGTTATTGTGAATCAAATATAAGGGTAAAAACTTCTACTTACTTAATTAAATAAAAGTGAATTAAAAAAACTTTTGATCACTTAACGATATTTTTAATTAAAATAAATATTAACCATGTGACTTTCATAATAGTTTTTAAACAAAATATTAAAAACTTATAGAACTACATGGGTCATTTGTTTGGTCAGCCGTATAAATTATAAAGAATTATTTAATAAATAAAAACATTGCAAATTAATAATTATTTTTGATATTTCTTTCAAGGCATCATTAAAGTTTTTTATTTGATTGTTAATTTCCTTATGACTCATAATAACACCATCGCCAATATTTTCTTCGTCCTAGAGAAATGAATGATTTTTAAAAAATGTATTTTATTATTTTAGCAACAATATTTTAAACACAGAAAATTGCATCAAAATTTCCTAGTTATTTTCAATAACATTTATAAAATATTTTATAGGCACTCGAAATTTTACATAAGGAACATAAAATATAATGGCTTTTGAAAAAAAAACTTTCACTAATTTAATAACTTTTATTAAGAGAGTTTTTAGAGAATTTGGTTTTCTTTTATTAAAAGTCACAATTTTTTTAATAAATTAGTTAGGTAGGAATCCTAGGATTATTTTATTAGACTAACTACTTTCAAAAAAAAAGCAAAGGTTATAAGGAAATTTAGGTTTTGATAATTTTTAATTTAGATAATTGCTATTTGTTGTACAATTTGTTAGTGTAGACTGTAGAAAACTAAAAAACATATTCTATAAAACATATACTTCCCGTAATTTAGTAAATACATTTTAGGTTATTGAACTTAATTGCAATAAAGAGATTCATTTTTATTTATTTTATAAATATATACACTGTAGAGGTGATATTAATGTGTATACCTGTAGATATAATATAAATTATATATGTAGGTTACTCATTTGATTATCTTAATTGACACTTAATATGCATAGTTCAAACGTCAAATGAATATTATTTGAATAATCAAGTTGCATAAAGTTGTAAAAATATAATAAGATTCAGATAACTCAGGATTTGATTTTGAAAATTTGCGACAGCTTAACTTTAAGCTATAAGCTTATGTTCGTGTTAATCTAGATTATAAATTTATGATATTTAAAGATGCAATAATTTACATTAAATTAGTTTCAGTAGTAAAATCCATAACATTAGATAGTAAATGGAATCAATATTGTACTATTAAAAAACTTTCACTAATATTAAACTGTTAAATTATTTCATCAAATATCTCGTTAAACAATTCATTAAATGAAAATGAAAAATAAATTCAAATTTACGAACTTCAAACATTATATTTTCAATAAAAAAACTTTCTAAGGGCATACACTACTATTACGAAAAGAATTTTGGAGCTCTAAAGTTAAAAGTTTGAAACAATCACACCTATTTAGGAACACACATACACACATATCATCATCTTCAACCATTTCCCAACAACTGACATCAACTGATACGATTCTCAGTATAGTTTAAAGCCCTTTATCGTTCTAGTCTTACTGACTTCACTGCCCTTAAGAAAAGAAAACAAATACCGAGTACGTTTAGGTCTTCTTTTAAATTGTGAACTAATTGGAGTTCCAGTAAAATATCTATATTTTACAAATTGAAGTAATCATAAATGCACATTCAATTACACTAATCTTAAAATAAAATAAAATATTTTCATGTAATACAATATATCTTTATACGTTTTTATTTGTATTAAACTGCACCTTAAAAAATAATTGTATAACTTTTTTTAAAAAAAGCTCTAAACATTAAAGTTTCGACATGAGACAGTTTATTACATTACCTACTATAAAAAATGAAATACAAATATTTGTTTGAAAAAAAAAATATATAATGATAAATAAACTTATAGTAATTAGCATTACACTATATTTATATACCTATTATATTAACATGTTTCTTTCTAATTTAATGATTAATAAAACATATTTACTATTTATCTTATAGAATTTAAATTATTTTTAATTTTATTAATATACTTTTAACATTTAAACTCTAACAGAATAACGTTGAATTTCGAATTACCAGTATTTAATTCAATACAACCGCAAAATACTAACAATTATTTTAACATAAAGAGAGCGTGGTAGAAAACGTCACAATTCTTAATCAAATTTAGACAATATATGAATAAGTCCACAGCAATTACTTTTTGAACTGCCACATTTATAATAAAATACGATTACTTTGTATCAAAACGAGCGACAAGAGTTAACGTTTCTATTATCAAGTTTCAACTTTATTAAATGTACATATATAATAAGTACATTTTATTGTTTGAAATGTATACATTTATAAATAACATGAACTGTCGGTGACTTTCGAAGGATATTCTACTCCTTCAAATTAAAACGAACGTAAATGCAGAATGAGTCAGCCTCAAATAGAATTTTAATAGGATCAATTTGTATGTATTTATTATTTAAAGATAGTTTAGCATATACGATCATTTAAAAAAAAATTAATACTTTTTGACAACATAGAGCAGTGTAGTAATAGCAGGTATATTGAACAAGTGCAAACAAGTACAAAAAATCGAAATCATGGAGAATTTAGAGGTATAACATTAATTCAGTTTCCATACATTTTATGTCAAATATTGATTAACGACGATTTCACAGTATTGTCCTCTGCAGATTCCAAAAATGCGATCATTATTCAATAGGTCCCTTTTATTGATGATACGAGGAATTACAGCGAATAAAAGAGTTGCTAAACAACCGTTGTAAATATATGACAGTTAACCCTATGAGTTTTGGCTACGAGGGTGGTGCGTTGAATTATGCCACACATATAGTACCTACGAAAAAAAACTTGAAATCCGGTCGGACTACCACGAAAAATTCAAATCACGGCCGCAATATCTCAACAATAGATAGATTGACACACGCGTACCACATTTTCTGGATTAATACCGTAATTGTTATAATTTTTATATTCATAAGGTAATTATATCATATTATTATGTATGCACCGCGTTTTTATTCGTGTTGGGTGGAAATGGGTTCTGATCTAGGTACGCAAAAAATATAATATTAATAAAATGATAATATATATAATGCGCAAACAATACCAAGTACTTACACGTTACACGTAATGAAATTATACGAGCCGGGCGCGATACTTGTACTTAGTTTGAGAGAACTACCATCAAGTTTTGCGATGGCAGGGTGGGGGCGTCTACCACCGTGGTGGTGAGTTCTTCTGCAGTGTGGCGGTAAGGGTAGTCTAGAATAGTCACCAGGACGGCGGCGGCGTAGATTTGAGTGCGTGCGTATACGGCATACGAAAACAAAAAAAAATACTTAAATTTTCATAATAATTCAAAAAATTCTAGTATGATTGTTGAAAAATTCAATAATTTTAATCGAAACTTGAACTAGTTGCCATTTGGTCAATTGTGATTTTAAGCTATGGTATAAAGGACCAAATCGACTTAAAATAATTCGAGCTATACGAATTTGGTATTTAAAACACCGGTTGCTATTTAAAAAAATTCAAGTTGTATTGCGCATGCGCACACGGAAAGATCTAAAAATGTAAAAATCATCAATAAATGTGTATTTATGTATTTCCTATCCCTTCACAAAAACCGCATATTAATCCGATGTCACTGGACAGAATTATTTAGTGTTACCTTTAAAAGGAATCACACTGTATATTAATATGTGTGCGAGCTTAGAGAATCAATAAGTACTCACCTCGAGAGAATGAATTCTTCACGCACATTGTTTTTATTATTATTATCGTTTTCATTTAATTTTTTCCACCCCCCCTCTCCTTCCCTACACATACATATATGTATAACCACGATGTAACGACAACTACGACCGACGGCGGTATGTAGCCTGATAATTGAACGCAGCACATATCAAGGTATATACAATTTCTGTAACAACCAGATTTTTTTAATTTTTTTAAACGTCGTTTTACACAATATACATAATATATAGGAAACGGATTTGAATGAAAATTGTATTTTTTCTGAATGTCCAAAAACATTGCTTTCCAAGCACAACGTTCATTTCATGCATCAAGGATTTTGCCTCGTAGTACTTTTGTACAGATATTTTTTAGTATGTTTATACCGATCAGATAAATATGGCTCCAGCTGTAATAGCCACTTAGATATATATATATATATATATATATACACATAC
>JAIPRK010000399.1:167055-195834 GCA_025469195.1 Chaitophorus viminalis
GGCTCCATCTGTAATAGCCACTTAGATATATATATATATATATATATATACACATACAACATACTTACAAACTTATAAGCTATTTATCCGAATCATAATTTCATATTGCACAAGATAATAAAAAAACCAAATTTTTTCAATGTTAAAAATAATTTGAAGAGCATTTTTTTAGTGTACTTTTCTAGTTTTTCAAAAAATTTGAATCCGTTCCCTAATAATATATTATAATACAGCAAAACCGTTGTCATGTTAAGTACATGAAAATAATACGGCGACAAGACTTAATTTATGTAATATACATGTAAATAAAATATGTATACAACACACGCGTGCGATGTGCATAATATTAAAATATACTATTATTATACTTATTTGCAACACGACGACGGGGCGAGACTCGGCGAGACGACGAGACCGCCGGCTGGTGATACGCTACGGTTCGGAGGGGGAGAACGCACCGTGCCAACACGCACGCACGCACGCACCACCACGCACCACCGTGCACCACTTTTCGTGTCGACCGTGTGGCCTCCGTCGCGTCGTCGTCGTGTGTAATCTGAAGTCTAGACGTCTGCTGTAATCAGAAACTCGACGTGGCGAGCGGTGCGTGGAGGAGTGCGTGTGGAGGAGTGTAATGTGCGTGGAGAAAGATGAATACAAGACCGGCGGCGGGGTGGGGGATGTAGGAAAAGAATTACCGGTCTCGACACCCCGGCCCTCCACCAGCCGCCACCGTACCCTATATTATATAGGCGTATTCGTAGCCGCCGCCGTTTCAACTCATCATAATATATATTATCCTACGCTTATTTATTTCAATTTTTTCGCACCACCACGCCATCATCGACCGCAGTCGACATTACGGGCAACGCGTAGCGTAGTACCACGTGAGGCAGTTCAATAATGCATTATCAACGGTGACGGATTTTATTTATTTTTTCTTGGGGGGGGGGGGGCTATGGGGCCGCCACATGCAATATATTATAAGTACGTTGTGTCTATGAATCACAATTAGGTTTCATCGTACACTTTAAAAATTAGATTTTCCATTTTTTATAAAAAAAAATATTTTAGTTTATTTATTTTTAATAAATTAATACACAATTGGTCATTTTAACGAACGATTATCTTATGTAATTTTGATTAGTTTGAATAATGGGAGTTAGATAACTAATACTGGCCCTAGGGCCCCATAGCCCCGAATCCGGCACTGATTTTCATCATATCACGATTGGCGACACAAATTATATATACGTATACATTATACATATATGCACAATACTATTATTGTTATCGGAACACTTCGCGATGATTTCGATACGAAATCTGCATAGAATAAGAGGTCTATATTATAAAAATCTCAACTGATGAGGAATTCGAAATTGACCGTTATATAGCAAGAAATTCATCCACAGCCGGGAAAATATCAAACGCTAAAATATTTTTCTTATGATCGGCAACGATTTTAAAATGTACACGTTATTTACACGATATAGTACTGGAATAATACTTGCACTACATGTCGGACCAAATTGAACTATTTGCAGAGACCTATATGTCGTGTACACTTTTGAATGCTATAACTTCGGGTAAAACTCACAAACGAGTCCCTGTGCAATAATACTATTAAAATAATATCGAATAATACATAGGTATTAATACGTTATAAATTCTTAGACATGCGTAGGTACTCCCTTTGTGTCGATCCTACCTATAACAACTATTTAGGTACAAGTTATGACAACAATATAAGTTATACCACTTGTACCGCGCAAATGCAGCCCCATCTCCTTAGTATACGTACGCTGCTGATATACGTACCAGCAATGTTATTTATACCTCACACGTTATAATATACGATTATATTAATATAATATATAATTATATTATGTTAATCAAACATTGTATTCGATGTATGCGTTCATATAATGTTTATACACAAAAGGTTTCCAGTGAGTATTTATTAATTTAAAGTAGATAACTGATAGGGTAATACGAATTTGAAATTATATTATGCCCCATCACATCAAATTATAAAATCAATCTATAGGGACACCACGTCTGTTAATCCCCCAGTTTGTTATAGTCTCTAGGGATATAAGGATATTTTTAAACATGTCAAAATGTACAGTAGACTGATATGCTGATATAATAAATTCAACAACTATGAAGGATAGTAAAGTAAAAATATAAATAAATAATTCCAACATAAATTGAAAGAACTTTTTGTATCTACGCTCGGTGTTTCAAAAAATTATCAACTACATATTTTAACGGTAGTCTTAAATAAAACACAAAGTTTTGATTCTTCTGAATGCGATACAAATGTCTAAATTCCAAAGGGTGGAAAATATAAGCTATTATTATTCAGAAGATGAGGGCCAATTATAGTGGCTCACTGGCTTATTTACAAATTTCTCTTCTGCACTTACTAGAATTGCAACGCCAATAGTTCAATGTCCATTCAATGTATATATAGTCATAGAGACAATTCAAAACTCCCATTATACCTATCTACGTCAGTATTTCACATGAAAATAATTATAGATGTCTATATTTCCCCTTCTAGAATGCGTGGTCTGCATAATTAGTTATTAATTAGTTTAACAATCAACAATTAACGAAGAAGGGTTGTTAATAAACATGTATAAAAAATATTGATTCACATCGAATCAAAATTGTACAATCGAGTTAAAACGAAATAAAGCGACAAGTACAACTTTAAAATAAATGAAATTTCACTTCAATTTAGAAAATAATTATGAAAAAAATGTATGCAATTAAATATTTAAGTCAAGTTTCAATTTGTATTAAAATTAGTGACAAGTATATTACACATAAGTAAGAAATAATTCCAGTTCTAGATAGTCATTAAAGTAATACAATTACTGCAAAGGCAGTAGTTACTAAACATAAATATGTAATAAATTACGTAATTCAATCTAACTCAAACTAATTGATATTTTGTTCTAATTGAATAAATATAATTTACACTAACACGCATATACAAAAACAAATAGATGAACCTCCCTATACATGGGTCAGCCACAATGCCATTACACTGATATTATCATTATCTTTTAAACTGCTATTTTTAATCTTATAGGGAATCCAAATTGTCTAACCTCCCACCTTCTTTAGTCCAACACATAATAAGATACTCGAGATTTCAGCTGGAATATAATCTGCTTCCGGCTCAAGATTTCAAGCTATCTGTGACAGTTCGGATTGCCTTATACAACAATGTGACAGACAACAGTATGATAGCTGTGACATTTCTCATTTTGGAATGCATTCCCCTTAAGGATTTCTAGCGCACTGTTATGTTTACAGCAATTCTTGGTAATGGATAATAATAAATGTCACTGATCTACATTTTGATTTAAGACGAAAATTTTGATTTAATACGATTTATTATAACCACTAATACTATATGATGATAATGCAATACAATAAATTGTACATATAATTACAGTCTATTACAATGATTCATTAATAAAGGCTTCACTGTATACATTTTTTATTTATTATTTTACTTATTATTAAATAGTTTATTTTTGTTATAAAGTATATACGGTATATTGTATATTAATCAAAGAAATATAGTATAGATGATCAAAGTTATAAGATGTAAGTAAAAATTTCAATTAAAAATGAAAATGACCCTCCTCCAGTTACCAATGTATACACCTATTCAAAATATATATTATAGATACCTTTTGGTACAGCCATTAATAGGCACAATCCCCTCTCCTTTCACCAAAGATACATTTTGTGCCTAGGAGACATCAACTGTGTATACTATACTACCTGTCTACCAATACTAATATATAATTATGTATACAATATACTATACCAGGGTTGATAAATCTAAGGAACGCGTGCCTGAGCTGGATGACACGCAATAAATTAAAATACATATTTATATATTTTTAATATAAAATAACTAGTACTTTGTTATAATTCATTAGTTAGTATTTATTTTAACATTACATTTTTACATTAATATATTAATAATAAACTTTAATATAGTATAGTACTATACTTAATAAATATATTATTTTTCATACTTCAATGGCCGATAAAAAAAAGAAAAAAAGGTGATTTTAGCTCAAAATTTCAAAATGATTTGCCACACCAGTACTATGATTATACACTGCAAATAATGCACTTGTATGTAATTTTTAATCGATACAAAAATAGTGCGAATACTATAATTAATATTTATCTTATAGAAGCATCAACAAGTACTAAAGGAACTGAATCACTAAGCAAATGATTATAAAATGTTGTATTAATTGATTCAATGATTATACATCATTTTATTGGGAGTTGTACTACAAATTTTACATTGAAAATTATTACATTAGCATAAATTACAAATTGAAAAAGAAAATTGATAATATTTTACTATAAATTTACGAAATATGCTGTTTTTCTGAAATGAATGTAAACCATAATATTTTGAATAACAGTTTAAGGGAATTAAAATTGTTATAAAATTAGCAGGTACCTAACGTAAAATAAATTAAGACTTTGTAATTGGCTTATTTTATTACTTATTAATCACCTAAGTAGAATTAAAAATATGTTCAAGTTTGATGGTTGAGTGTATAATATTGACAAATATAAAGGTGTAAGTTTATGCGGTGGAGATGATCTCATCAGGAATATAATATCACTGACGAGACAAAAAAGGGGCGACGCTGTCTACTACGACAATGGAAGGAGGCAGACGTCTCGACGACCGTATCGACCGGGTAATAACTCTTGGGGTCTTTCCAGACATAGCACAGCCATAGAAGCTTTTATCTAACAACATATATTCGAATTTTAAAGCAAATATAAAATATAAATCAGACATATATAGCTTCTTTTTGTTCTGAATGCATAATTTATTTAAATTTATCAAAACCCTGAAATGTTAGATAATTTAAAGTCGTGTATTACTACACATATTAAGATTCTTAATTGTATTATTTATACGGTTGAGGACCAAAAATCATTACTCAAATTTAATACGATTTATAACAACTGGTATTTTAGTAACTTTCCAACTTTCCGACCTTCCAACATTTCCACTAATAAAATATATATATATATATATAAATATCATTTCCCAAAACTTTTTGAAAAAAAAAAGAACCGGATGGGCCTCACTCTGCTATACAGTTGGAGGGGGGAAGTGCACCTCGTTCATAGGATAGGTCATTACAATGGATTTGTTAAATTTGAACGCAATGATAGGTATAATTGTATATGAACAACGATTCTGAACGGAGATGATATGATGGTCTAAAATGTTAAATGGGTATATAATAATATAGTATTTTATATTTAAATTGAAATATAATGCAATAGTATAAAATTTTGTAAAAATTTAAATTTCAAACGGTCATAAAATGTTTTCCTTAAAGTCCAGCAGAAATTGTTTTATAGATTTTTGAAGAGTAACTTATGGATAACCCAGTGTTAAAATTTTAATCCTTAAGTATCAATTAAAAATATTTTATGAATTTTCAACAACAAAATAACTTCTAAACCATCACGATTTTAACATATTTTATACAAATTTGAAATTTATAAGCTTAAAAAAAAATTTGAGTAAACCGATTTCCAATATTTTTTAGCTACGATAAGCATAACTTATAATAAACATTGTATTAAATATTCAAGATTTTTTGGACAGCCAAATAAATTTTATAAATATTTCAAAAATCTTACAAAAATCCAAAATTTAAATTGTCTATAAATAAGTCAAAATATGTCAAAATACTTTGAAAACTTAACCATGTATAGAAAAAGCCAATATTAAGATTTTGTGAAAATTTCAAGTGTTTGCGGTTTTTTTGTTTTTGAGTTAGAGCATTTTAAAAAAATGTATTTTGTCAAAACGTGGTTTTGCGTAAAATTTCCCGTATTTTCGTAATTTTTTTCGACGATTTTAAAAAGTATTGAAAAAGTTGGATTTTTGACTAGCCCAAGTACCATCTTCATTCACTTTTCTTTCAGAAAAGTTGCTGTTTAAGAAAATCGAAGCATTTTTACTGCCAAAAAAGGTGTCGTCAGACACAAAAAAAATAAAAATAAAAAAACACACATCATTGTAAAATCAATAGTTTCATCACTCCGTTCAGAATCTAAAAAGTAAATACAGTTTTACATCGTACTTATTAGTGGTTTCATTTAACAAATAAGTATATTTATTTTTAATCATTAAAAAAAAACTGTAGCTCAAAAGTATTAAAAATAATCTTTAAAAATACATACATATATTATACTGCACCGACTCTACAAAATAATAAATTGAAATTACAAGTATAAAAATCTGTATACATTATATACAGCTGCATTTGAACCTTTTTACGCCTGATTACACAAAATAAAATCCCTTGTGCTGCATTATTCCAACATACACAGGCATTATAATTATACAATATACATTTAGACCAGATTTAAAATAATTTTATCTGAAATTCACTTCGTACACCCTAATAATTACTAGATTCGTATACTATACGTGGTCATAACAAATAGATCATAACTATATCTAATAGACAATTAATCATTCCGTTGTAGCTAAACAATAAGCGGTAAATAAAACGTTAGGATGCAAATATGAAATTATTGCAAATTGCAATGAACGTTTTGTAACACATACTATTTTCTAACACAAAATTTAAAGTAACAAATACTTACTAAAATATCAAGTTTTGCAAATGACTAATTTTAAATAAACTGAGTAAATTAAGCATATACAGATTGAATAAATAAAATAAATAATTTTTATGAGTTGATTACGAAATTTAAAAAAATATTATTCACAAGTTAATTAAAAAAGAAATAATATTACATAGAAATATTTACTATACCTCATTTTTTAATTACTATTAGGAACAGATATCTATGGCATAGTATAAAAGTCATTTATAAAACAATCATGAAATTACAAATGAAAAGTAATGATATTTGCTTTGGATGACTATGTCAAAAAAATAAGTTGATGTTAAGTTATTAAAATTAATTATAACCTTTGTTAGTATTAACAATATATTTTATTAAAAAAAAAACTATAAAAGCTCTAGGTATAGGATATATGTATTGGAATTTTTAAAAAAAAGTTTTTATACCTAACTACCTACATTAATAATATACATAAAATGTACTATATAAAAAAGGTCTGGTCCTGGAATTCAAATTAAAATATAATTAGTCCTACATTAACAACAAGGTAACACAAACATATAATCATGGTAAGTGTTTAAAAACTATACAGTGCTGCTATGTGGTATTTCGACTAAAGCTAAAATAGAAACAAAATAAACGCTTGTTGTATTTTATCAATTTATGACTCTTATTATAAAATATAGGTGCGTATTTTAAGGAATAAAATAATTATCATAAATAACATTTTGATGCAGGTAAATTTTATAGAACGTTAAAATATACTATTATAATTACGTTTGTGAAGTATGAAACAGTTTGATTTTTAAATAACCATAGGTAAATCATAGCAAAACATGTTACATTTAATTAAAAGTTCTATCAATAACTTTGATGTATTGAACAAAATGAGCATATATAGCAAATGATTGCTATCAGAAAATAACTGTAGAAGCGGAGCTCAGAGTAGTGTAAAATTACATTTTACACTACTTTTAATGTATTTTTCTTTTGTTTAAAGAGAAAATTGATTAAAAACAATAAATTACAGCATTTAAATAAATATTGTTAAAATAGTTTTTTGGTGATTTACAGCGTCATTTTTGGAATTTTTTTTTTTTTTTTTTTGTTTGATTGGCATAAGTCAGTGAAGTATATAACTCTTATTAATGAAAAAACTAATAGGGCATATCTTGAAATTTAAATGTTATGTTTGGTACAAAGAGCATAATATGACTTATGCTTTTCGTATCACTTTATTATATAGATATTAAGAGCTTAATATGATTTAATCATTTTTAGCGTGATTATTACACGTTTATAAATAGTGTTAGTCAAGAATCAAAATGTGTATTTCAAAATTTACATATAACTTCTTTTTTACTATTGATGGTATCCGTAAATAATGTTATAAAATATTTCTTGACAACTTGGGATGAAAAAGAAAAATTTGTGAAAACAATTATAGAAAACAAAAACAATTCGGACGGGCATTACTAAAAATGTTTGGAGCTTTTATATCTTTTTATAAACGCTTATACTGTAAACTTAACACTTATAATTTGAAAATACATAATCCCGCATCAGGTCTTCTTGTTTATGGCAAGAGGCAGTTACACATAGAGGAAGAAATGAAATTGCATCATATGTATACAAAGATATTCTGCAGTTGCCCCATACTATATACTTTATATTATAAAGATAGTTATAGGTTATTTATATACATATGTATATAATAATATGTGGATAATAATATGACGTAGGCATCCGCTAAGAAAGAATTTATCAAAAATCACATTTTTAAGGGTCGATGGCAGTTTGTGCTCTGACTCTCTGAGCTTCAATGCATAATTTTTTCTATAACTGGTTTCAAAGGTAATATTTCATGTTGATGGATAAAGTATCCAATAAATGTTTAAGTCATTATGATGACCGATATAACAAACAAATAACTAGTATCGTGACCTAACTTTTGATAATTTAACTCTGTTTTCTTAATTACTCGAAAAACTATTAAAATTATTCAAAAAATGAATACAACGTACCAACAAGATCAAAATTTCCGATCAGAAAAATAATTATCACTTTGTATATATCAGATCAATCCTTCTGGTCGAGATTTTGTACAAAAATATTAAAAAAAAAAAAAATAGATAATAGCACTAACATAGAATTCTTTAAAATTTAATCTCAAAGGTCAAAAGAGGTCAATAGAAAACTATCCCTATCCGGGACCCCAGAAGATAAAAATATAAAATTTGGTAAGAAGTTTATATTTATGATACAGACTAGATATAGAGAACAACTACTACGCTACAGCGTATCTTGATTAATATCAACTTTTAACCTGGTGCTATTTGCATTCATACAATCACAATACTGGCAAATTAAATTCCAGGTATATAATGTTAGTAATATATAAGTACTCAACAAAATGTTCGCGTTGACAACTAAAATCACAAATACCAAGTGAAAACTTTTTAAAATTGTTTACATTGTTTTACTCTATTACTCGGAAAACTATTGAGAAATTAAAAAAATTATCTCTAGTAGAAAAGTATCAACTAAACAAAATTCCTTTTAAGAGAAGTTATAGGTTTCTAGATATTATATACCATTATATCGTAACACTTCTATTCGAAATCGTGCACACGCACACACACACACATACACACACACACACACAACCATGAACCACACATAATAAAACCAATACATTCCTCATTTCACACAGAATCTAAATAATGCTAATATATTTGCAATTAATTATATAATTTATTAATCATTAGGCATTATTATAATGGAATAAGAAATTTCGAGAATCCAAGATTATCTATTTTTAATTAAATTGATAAAACACAAGAAAAAAGTATAATACAGTATATTGTTGGAATTAACAAAAAAATACATATACCCAAACAGATACATACTATGCACAAAAATAATACATATACGTATATCAATAATTATCGTGTACGAGGGTTGCGTTTTATTGTGTAATAGCTGTGTAATACTGCCCACTGAATAACTGCAACGTTTTTACAAATACGCGTATATTATATAATATGCGGTGCGAATAAAATATTATAACAAGAGTCGTCTGGGGTTGCAGAACGAACTCACGAAGGGTCCATGACCTGGGACAACCCCTTTTCAGCTGAGTTCGGTGTGGAGCGCGGTGGGGTGTCGGGTGTGGTGCGGGCAGCACGCAACCACCGCCGCCGATGGTGTATACGCACAATAATGGCCAGACACGCGTCCTGCCCCCACCCGTAGTACCGAACAGGGGGACGTCGGGGGACGGCGGAACGGATCGGCTGATCGCGACTCACGGTTCAGCCGGCGGTGGAGGAAATGGAAAAACCCTTGACTGCATCGGGCGCGTCTACAACATCGTCCGGTCCGGGCCAATTTACACAGCAGTGCGTATATTGTAGTATGTAGAGTGTTGTAATACACAATATTTTACGTATATACGATGATGATATCGTATATCTTATGAACACATCTGGCGATGTTAACAATTATGTCATACCCGCACAATAATTAACGAACAATACCTGATTTTGCGTTACTATATAAGTATTAGTGTCTACAAAATTTGTATGGTCCATAAAAAAAAAAAACCCCTCAGGTTTATATATGGTGGCACATTTTTAATTTTATACGTATTATATAGACTACAAAAAGTTATATATTGTATAATAATCATAATATTTTAGGTACTTGAAAGACCTACGATACAATGTTTTCACCTGATATTTCACTATGAGCCATGATGGCCCCCCTCCTATATACGGTACTAGTGTAGATAGTATAGTTACTACATATTTTAACATACCAGATACCTATTATATAACGTACGCTTGATAACGAGGCTTAGATTCTACGGAGTTATGTTTTGTTAATTATTGTAGAATTATATGTACACTTAAGGGGATTGAAAGCCATGATTTTCTGTCTCCGTTTATCACACTCGCAACATAGGAATTTAGACGTTTTATATATACAACGTACCCATCAATCAATTAATACGATAAGAATTTTGAAAACTAATTTGAATTCGCTGTGTAATATTCTTTAGATCAACTTTCTCATATTTTTTAAATTTTGCACTTATTAACATACCCATAACCCAAACATTAACTTTTGTTGATTTCTATATTTCTAATTTATTTAATATTCTATTTTGTAAAATTCTGAGGGACAAAAACAAAAAAGTGGGAAAGTTAATCAAAAGTAGACTTAAAGATGAACTTAAATCAGTTTTTGAAATTCTTACCACATTGATTGATCGATCAGTAAATTGGAAATAGAAAATGTCAAAATTCCTATGTGGCGCGTGTAATAGACAGAAACAGAAAATCATGGCTTGCAATCCCCTTAATAAGAATATTATAAAAATATAAAATTATTTGATAAAAATATCAAAGAGGCTATAAATTCATTTTACGTTGCGAGGAATTCAAATCGAACATATTATACTGCACATTTTTGCATATAGTCAGAATTTTTGTTGTACTCGTATACAGTGCTAATGCTTTATAGTGCTTTATTATATCCAAGCCCTGATTATAACGAATTAACGAAAAAATATACATATGTACAGTAGACAGATTCGAGTAGGGGAACGCTTACGCATTGCACTCTGAACCACTGTGTTATGCACGGCTTTTTAGTTTTTTTAGTGTTTTCATTATTATATTTTAATGAGGGTGGCAGGGTGCCAATATTTTATGCTTGTCGGCACGCTTTTCCCTCGGTCGAGCGTCGAGCGATATATAATATTATATTATAGCATCGCAGAACCGTATACACTATACAGAGAACGAGAGAAACTTATGCGTTTCGACAATTCGCGAACAATACCCACCGTGCAGCGACGCGTCGGTTTACGTTACCATGGGATCAGAAAACGGTTATTTTCAATAAAGCAAATGCGCTGCGACAATAATTTTAAAAAATATATAAATGGTCCGTGCGTTTTACTTATATGTTTCCAAAGTAAAGAAACGTTAATAATTATTATTTTTTTACAAGTTAATTATCAATAGTCACTTACCTTACTGAAATAACCAACAATATGGCATCCATCTTCATCTTGAGTTGTCATTATGTAAAATAAAAATGGTTCAACATCATAATAAAGAGTTTTATGATCCAAAAAAAACTTTGCCAACAAACATAAATTCTGACAGAAGATTTTGAATCGTTTTCCATCGACTTCCCAGACAGAAATACGGTCTTTCCTAAAAATATATATATATGATCACACAAATATTATAAACACTTAACAATCTGTTTAAAAATTGACTAAAAATTTAAAAATAAAAGTTAATATTAAAAAAAAAAGTACAAAAGAGAAATAATAATACAAAAATATACATGCAGGAATATAAATGATTAAAATGAATTGATAATTTTAATATTAATTAGAGTAATAAATAATTTACCTATAAACTTCATCGCCAGGTGGATGTTTCCAAACACATTTGAGTTTATGCCTAAATAACACTGTTTTACTTTTCATATAGTGTAAACAAAATTCACACAAATACAATTTAGGTACTTGTGTATATTCTTCAGGATATGGGCTCTGATACCAAACTTCCATTTCATATTTTCCCATTTCTAAATATTTAGTGCCTTTAAAATTAGGTAATTGTTTCAAATCTTCTTCCTATAAAAAAAAATAATATTAATTTAGACTTAGATCAGTAAAACAAAATAAAAATAAACTTCAACAACTTTTATGATTTGACTTTAAATTTTTTTCACAAAAAAAACTACTAGATATCCTAAAAATTTATCAAAATACTTTTTTCAGTTGAACCACATAGAAAAAAAACCATTCTTTATACATTTTTACAATTTCACTAACTTACAAAACTTTTTGAATTCACAATGCAATTTTTATCTAAACAATCGTTAAATTTAATTTATCCAATTATAACTTATTAGTTATTATGGTCTTGTTTATTGCAAACGGTAAACTTAAAATTACCACTCAATAATAATTTAAATCAATTACTTTTATACAAATATTCTTTGAAATATTAGGTATTAAAATTTAATTCCCAACAAATTCATCTCGACCTCCTTACTACAATAAAAACTTCCAAAGAAACATCCATAGCCATACCTACAAAAACATTCTAACATCACTTTTCTTGATAACCCACCCCCTTGTGTTCAAAGAAAGTGCCTGGAAATCTTCTTGATGACTTACATTCACAAACCTTAAATATTTAACTTATTTGAAAAATAGTAAATATACCAACTCTTTCAATAATACTGGGAAGTGAGAGTAGTAAATACATTAATTATTTCTATTCATTTATATATATAACTAAGTTACCTTATGAAGATAAAAAATTGTAATTTAAAAATAATAAAATTAGATTTTATATTAATATAGAAATAAAAACTATAAAGCAATAGTTGAAATATAAATTCTTATATAATATGTTATAGTTAAAGTGTTATCATCAACAAGGTAATTTATGAAATAACTAAAATATGGTGGGTAATGCACTATGTAATTTATACATCCTTGTGACTCACTTCATTAACGTGCCAAACTGTAAAAAGTATATAAAATATTGTCATTTCACTGTTCAACATAATAATAAATCAGATAAGATTGATATTCTTGTTGTGGGTAACCGCAGTATGCGTGTATATTAATTGTGCAATTCAAAGATTATCGTTGTATATATATTAATATTTTCAATAAAATTCCTAAGGTTTAAAGTTACCTAACTAATAGTTATACTAACCACATGTTCACTATTAATTTGTTCATCTATTTCCACACTATTATTTTAGATACTAACAGATATAGATTACAATAAATTCAAACTAATTAGATGAAGTGAAAAATAAAGTTGTACAATAGAGTTAAAAATTGTCTAAGAAAACTAAATGGTGTAATTTTAACAAAGGAAAATTATAAATCTGTGTTTGAAGAAAAAATGAGGTATTGTGCAACACAAAATACTACAATAGTGTTGCATGTACAAATAAATAATGTAATTATAATTAATTCAACTTAAAATGAATAAAATATTATAGTACATATAAAATTTAGTTCTATTTTATACTTCGACAAAAATCAGACTAAAATTGTATAATATAACTAAATATTCTATGAAATAATTAGTTTAAGTATAATTTTGAAGTATGATTTCATACTTAACTAATATTCACAGGTAATTTATAAACTACACAGTTATTTCATAAAATAACACAATTCAATGCTTTAGTTGTTACATATTATGTTTTATTCATCAATCTTATTTTTTCTATTTATTAGATATGCCCAACACATTAATAAAATCAAACACTTTTTACAATTTTCACCTGTATTCAACAAGATTATCAGGAACATATTTATAAAATGTTTTATAATAAAATAATAAATTATGTGTATTCCTATCAGTAAAATTAATTTCATGTTATAAATTAAAATGAAGCAATAATGAGTACTTAAAAAGAATATTGAGAAATACAAAAATATGATTTTAATAATTATACTAGATCAAACAAATAACTCATTCAAAATGATTTCAGTTATAAAAATAAAAATTGTCATAGCATCAATTATTTCAGATGAGTGGTTTAGACGTACTGACTTAAATAATGCAATTATTGGGTTAATTTTGTCAACCGTACTTAGTATAAGGTTATAAATAAATCAAAACGCTATACAAAACACAATATACTATTTAAACAAATCCATTATTGAAACTAATTTAAATGAGAGCAATGAGTGATATAACAAAATAACAAAAATAAAATATTCACGAATAAGAATGATAACTAAGAATTATCATGAAATTACATTATATATATATTAAATAACCAAATTTGTTTTGAAAATGTATAATATAATATTTTTCAATATAATAAAATATATAGCGTAAATTAATAATGACAATGAAGGAATCAAACATTATTATCTATCTTCTATGATAATTCGTACAAACTAATTTTGATAAAGAAGTTCAGGTATAACAAGGACCATAAGATGATAAGCGTATAAACAGATATGTGATGTAATATTATTTTGTTATAAATGGTCTCTAAAATATGTTTTTATAATTGGATAGCATACAAAATTACAAATAATACAATAAATTATATTTGATGATATCTCAATGCGTTTTTATAATTCAAATTATAAACTATAAATCAACATGACTATGAAATAGAGAATTTCAAATTATAGAGGACATTCAATCTTCATATCCTATATTAAAATACAGGAGCCAAGACATTCTTTTAAGTTAATCGAAAATGTAACTTAAAGATGTTTAAGTTATTTAGATTGCACTATATATTAATTCACTAAAAACCAACTAATGCAGTTGGAATTAATTTTTAAATTTTGATAAAAAATAATAATAATAATAATAGAACATTATGAGATAATTAAACTTAGTGGACCTTCAAAACATTTAGACATACATACCACAACCATAAAAAGAGGGAAATTCAAAGTATATCTGTTATCATATAAAATGGTATGTGCCTCCAATAATAAGGTTTGAAATTTCAAGTTTATTTTAATTTCCAGAATGAGAAACCTCATGACTCATGAGTGTTAAAAACATATGTATATTCTAAAAATAAAATCTAAATTGTTCATTGCAAATGCATTTATTATATTTATAAATAGAAACAAAAAAAATTTGTATTTTTAATTATTAATATGAATTTAATATCATTGGTTATAGATTATAATGGAAAATATATCAAAATATATTTACTAAAACTAATTCCTTCTACATGCTTAGGCAGGGAAAGTATGATGTGCTTACCACCATTGGACTGACATAACTATATATTTATAGAATTATATTTACTTTCTCTTATATTGAAATAATTATTGTAAATAGTAATATTATAAAAGTATTTAATAACCAAATGCAAAATAAATGCAAAATGAAAATACTAACAATTTTCTCACTAGCTACTGCTTGTGCTTCTTGAAATAACTTAAGATCATATGATGATATATTAGTGCAGTTGAGTATACCAGGCTCCAAATCTTTACCAGCACATAGATCACTTTGAGAAGTATCACTACTACTAGTATCATTTTTTTTCTTATCAACAATTTCATTTCTCATTTCTCTAACTTTATCACGATATATTTTTTGTTCAGCAGAACTGGATTTCAATGTGCCCTTTAATCGCTCTTCATTTTTCTTCAGTCGATCTGATAAATTATCCTAAAAATTAATAAATAAAGATTAAGGTATTACCAAATTATTAACGCATTGATTAATACAAAATATGATCCAACCTCATATATATATAATTTAATGTCTGATCAATTCCAGTACCCTACTTGTTTAAAGAAGTAAGAGATAATATAACAATATTAAGTACATTCAAATTAACATAAGAATGTGCTAAACATGATGAAGAAAAATTTTATAAAACTGTACATTTCTAGAAATTGTTTGACCATTTATTTCTTTAGCTAACAGAACATGGTTCAATTAAATGTAGATCCCTAGTAGGGGTTAGATCACACTTTTCATCAATGACTTCAGTAGCATACTCTGTTCAAAATAAGAAACATAATTGGCGGCCGACTAATGCGCATGTACCGACATAGATAGAGATACATAGTGGGGAGGAAAAATTACTCGATATCTAACCATAGCCGTTAAAAACTGGTCGCCGCTGACTCTACATTTCTTATTCTTAACAGTATAGTACTAGCACAAAATATACAATTATTTATATTACTTGACACTGCTTTATTGTTAATCTGTGGTACATAGGACAGGCTTCTGAAGTAAAATGACGCTCATATAGGCCATTTAAATGACCCAATGAATCACAACCATTTACAGGACAAAGTCTTTCTTCTAATTCGACCAGGCCACCACTATTCAATCTTTTATCATTAGAATTTAATGGTTTATGATTTTTATCACGTGCTTTTTTAGTAGGTGATTTGCAACTAGTACTTGTTGATTTACTTTCTAAAATAAAAACATATTATTACTATATTTAATATAAACACAACAAAAATAAATAAAAATATACCTGTATCAGAATCAGAATCAGTTGCTATTGTAGTTCTATGACTAGCAGCCAATATACGACTAACTCTGGTAGATCCTCTAGTAGAAACAAGTTTTTTTTCTTGACCTGATTTTGAGTTTGAGTTTGTATTTGAACCATTTTTAGTTGGTTCTGGAACTGGATATTTTCTAGGCCGTCCACGTCCTCTAGATACCTTCCCACTAGATGATGATTCATTTGCACTAGTAACTTTTACAGCAGGTTGTGGTGGTTTACTCAAAATTTTCTTTTTATCTTGCGTTGGTTTTTTAACTTTCTTATCTACAGATGAATCTGAATCTGAAGATTCTACATAACCAATTAGCAAAAAGAATAAAATGTAACTTTATTAATACAAGATGATCATGAAAAGTATAGCAGAAAAATATGGCCTTAAAATATAAATAAGACTACCAGAGTACCAGACTAACAATATTAAAGTAAGAATAATACATGTAGAAATCAGTAAAAAGTATAAGTTTCTTATTTTTTATTTATTTATTTATTTTTTTTTTTTTAATCAACTTATGTTATTAGAATTATTATAAATTATTTATTTTATGATTAAAGGAATGATTATACTAAAATTTACAACTTTATAATTAAACAATAAGTAAATAAACATACCTACAATAGAAGTATACAACTATTCAACTGAATATTAAATAATCAAATGAAAGCACCTAAGTAATATATTTCAATTATTTTTCTAAGACAACCAGGCCAGAAAATTTTAAATTGTAAACACTAAAAATATTAATTCAGGGTTCAAGTTTTTCTAAAATTATTTTAGAAGACACTAATTAAAGTTAACATATTTATACCAACCAGAACTTCCAGATGTCAACGTTGATGTTTTAGTGGTAGGTGAATGCTTCTTTAAAGTTGCCATTGCTTTAGGTCTGGGTTTTACTAATGCCTTTTGAGTAGCAGCTGTTTTCATAGGTGTAAGTTTTGGAGGAGGAGGATCACTATCACTACTATTAATTTTATCTGGACTGAAAATACTTTTAGACTTTGTATCAGGTTTTTTAACTCCATCTGTAACAGCTGTAGCCTTAGATCTAGGACCTTGATTACGCTTCACATCAGATTTTTTCCCTTTATCTTGTAATTTAAAAACTGCTGCCACTGTCGCTGTAGCTTTAGGTTTAACTGGAGGAAATTTTCTTTTAGTTTTTGTCTCAGCATCTGTATCTGAATCTGTATAAATAGCAGCTGTTAATTTAGGAGCTGTACTAGACTTGCTTTTAAATTTTTCAGGTGAAGATTGTTTTTTAGTTAGTTCAGATACTTTAGGTTCTGATGATGTAGAAGCTTTTTTCTTAGGTGATTTCTTAAGTTTTTCAGATTCAGAAGAATTATTTTCGGTGGTGGACGAATTTTCAGTATCGGATGAACTTGAAGAATCTGATCCTGATGTTGTTGATGTTGAACTACTAGAACTACTACTGGAATCTGTACTTGAAACTAAATCTTTTCGTGTCGTAGACTTTGGCGGAGTTGATGATTTATTCACAGAAGAACCAGTCTCCTAAAATGTATAAAATATTATATTTTACATGTATTCAGTAATGCAAAAATTAAAATACGATAAATAACTACAGAAAAATTTCTAAACCTTGACTAGAAAATAAAAAAAAAATAACTAAATAATAATTCAAGTTATTTCAGCACACATTTACACATGTGTAAAAACCATGTGCTCAGAATACTGCACTAAATTATAGAACAAATAATCAACTGAATACACTATAAACTTTATTGACTACTAAACCAAGACTGTTTTTTGTTATTACAGTTTTTTACTTTTTATTTTTATAAGAAATATACAATCTGTACAAGAAACATAATAAGTATGTATATATGAAGTAAAAAAAAAAAAAAAAAACAGGTAAATTCAGAAATAAGACGTCACCTATTAGTAATCCTTAACTTGAGCAAATTGAAATTGATTTAATCTATGACTTGATAGAGAGAAGAAACAAGAACAAGAGAAGATGTGGGGGGAAAATGAAAAGGCTTAATAGAGAAGTAGGTCTCTACGCCACTTCCTTTTTAGTTAACGACAAGGATCTTCAGGCAAGTTTAAGGTATTTAAATGTCTAATGACTAATGAGAGGATTTTCGTGATTATTCAGATGAGAAAAGAATCGCTTGTAAAAAACTGCAGATTCTTCTTCTATTGTTTTAATATGCATGTCATAGTGGAGGGTTTGGTTGGATATGAAAAAAGGAGCGTTTGTTATTTTGCAAAGTGTGATGTTCTGATAAGTCTGGATATTGTTTACATTTGATTTCTTAGCTGTGCCTTCTTAATCCATAGGTTCAAATAAAAAAATAAAAAAATTTCCCTAAACTTGGAGTAATAAACTGTATCTAGAATATTACCAGGTAATATGAATTCATATTAAAAGAACTCTAACAAAATAAACTATTTGAAAATAAAAAAAATTGATATTCAGATTTCAAGTACTTGTAGAACACAAAGTGCAGTTCAAACATTGGAAAATTCAGAAATATAAAAAGATATTTCTAGTTGTTTTAATTACTACAATTAAGAAGGTAAATACTATGTTAATTTATACATAATACAAAGTATATAATATAATATGCATGTACATGTATATGAATACATATGTACAGAACAATAGTATTATACATTATTTATAGGTTTGTCATGCATTTTAAGTTATCAAAAAATTCAATAAATCATTAAATATTATGATTAAGATATTAATTACTGAAAATGTACAATCATACAGACTGATAATAAAATAAGGTAATAAATAACTAAATTACTAGTACACCATGATTTATTCACTTCAACATAATAAGTATAACAACTTAATGGAATAAGTAGAGTTTTAGATGAAATAAAAGCTAACAACTATTTTATTTTAACAATATAATTGTATACTAATATAGTATGACAATTTAATTTTAATTTAAATGACTGAAAAGTATATACATATTCCTTAATGATAAACATTTGAAAGACAATGTTATGATGAAATAATTAATAATTCAAACAATTTAAGATATACTTCTGCTTTCGACAAGCCTAATAAATAATAGAGGGATAGTATATTTCTAAACTTAATAAATAACAAAGACGTTCACTATTCATTAAATGAGATACGTATAAATATAATTTTAAATATTCATTCATTGGGTGCGATCAATTTATTGTTTTACTCATTTTTGAAGAACAGTAAATAAATAATTTAAATGTTGGTAGAATAAAACATCAATCGTCTAAACTCACAATACTAACCTTCTTCTTGACAGTCATATTGAAAGATTAGTTTTCTAACATACAGTTTTAAACAATTTTGTATAATGTAAAGACATAGAGAAGCAAATAAGAAAAAGAATAGGATTTGTAACAAAAACAACGAAAATTTTCAACTGAACTTTGTTCTTATCTGTTTGTAAACAGTTTATTAGAACTAAAACTACGATATAAGATTGGCGTGATTACAGTGCTGCCATTTGAAGAATATCAAATATATTACTGTTTTATTTTTGAAGAACTGACCACAAAACATACCTGGGTAATCAAAAACCAGTGATAGTCGTGGTATGGTCACGGACCACGATAGTAACCAACTCCTCATTCAAACTCCTAAAGTTCCAACTGTTCCAAGGTTCCAACTTGGAAGTTCCAAGTACAAATATTTCATTGTCCATATTTTATCCGCCTCAAACTGTATCTCATGATGATAATAATAATATATTATAGACTAATTTATAGGTCGTACCATCGTAGTTCGTACTTCGTAGTATTCGTGACTGTAGTAAACCAATTATTCAATATGTAACATACGTAATACCATTGATTTTATAATAGAAATATCATATTATAAAATCAATGGTAATACCATTAATTATAAATAGTATTTATAATCAATGCCCGATGGTATTATGTACAAGGGTGTCCGCCGTGGGGGAGAGGGGTAAGTAAGGTCATCTTCATCAAAGTACTTAAATTAAGTCTATATTTATTATAATGTAGTAATAATAAATCCGAATTTACTAATTTATTGGAGAAATCAATTTTATTTTCTGTTAGTCATTAATTATTATATTTCACAAGACATTATATTTATTTAACTACCTACTTACTATTATCATTGATTCAATATACGTATATTTAATCAATGCTATTATTATAGAAAAAATAAAAATTATTAATATTTAAGAAATGTAAGGGTAGAACTTATAGATATTCTGAAAATTATAATATTTCTGACATCGCATTCGAACGTCGCGTCTGGCGTGCTTTCCTATAATCAATAATACGTCTGGACGTTAGATTATTATTATTATTTATATTTACTATTCAGTTGTCTATAAAAAATTATCCGGGAATCAGCCCGCCGATAATCGAGAATAAACGATAAACAATTAACAAGTAACAATTAACATCCTCCAACTCCTGCATTCCGATATCGATACGGGCGATATGTATTCGTATTTCGTAGCCAGCGAGGGGCTATTGCCTATTAGTTGGTCGATTTATCTTGAATGTTGACTTTAAAGACTTAATAATATGACTAAACAGTTATCACCGAGTTACAGACGTTATAATATTGTTATAGTTTGTCTTTCAGCGATTCAGCTACCTATACAAAATTATATTATATTATAGTATATTTTATACAAATAATATTAACATTATTAATTATGAGTGCTAATAGAAAGGATGGCTTAATATTGAGTTTGTTTTCAAAAAAAATAAACAATTAGATGATGTCAATGTAGATGCCTCTGAATCAGATTAGAAAAAGTGACAGATGAGACTCTAGGGTCACAAAACCTAAATTCGGGAAGTACCAACTCAAATAGAAATTTTAACATATTAATTTTCAGTTACCTAAGATTTAGTAACTACTTTTCTTAAACTGAAGGCCAAATCTATTATTAATAATAAATTAAATATTTAAGTATAAATAAAAATAAAATTATTACTTTTAAAACTGTATGAATATTGTTTAGTTATTTTGTTTATAGTGTATATATTTTATTACAAAATAGTTTATGTTATTACTAAAAAATTTACAATTGTTATAATGTGTAGGTATTTAATTAAGTTAACGTCAAATGTTTTATTTATGATGACATCCCCCCCCCATGACAAAATCATTTGACCGCCACTAGTTGCGTCTTATCTTAATTTAAATTATTTTACTTATATTTTCTATTTATCATAGCTTTATAATACCAAATAACATTTTACTCATCATTATTTCTATTATTTTTGTAGAATTCTGTCTACGTAAGTTAAAAAGATAATTCCCTAGAATTTAAGAAGTTATAATTTACCATTTTTGTACTACAATGAATACCTATAAAAAATATTTAATATGGAACAGTCATTTCTACTTCAGTTTTCAACATACGTTCATACGGTTTTAACATGAATAACCAAATCATTATCAATAGGTAATCTTTTGCTTTCATAACTACAAGAAGAGGAAGAGAAACATAAACTGTTGGAGTCTTTAACAATAAAAAAAAAAAGGAAATCTATAAAAAAAAAAATTTAGCGAAAGAAGCTGAAGGTTTTTTTTTGAAAATTTAATTTCTAGGCATAGAACTTAGTCTAAAAATTAGTCGTCTTAGTTGACGACCAAAAATTATTTCGGGAGTTTTTTAGATTGAACATAGAACAATTTAATTTTGTTTTGTCATTGGTGCAAAACGACATTACCACTGAACCATGCAATTACAGCCAATTACACCAAAAGAAAAATTGGCAATAACGTTAAGGTTATAATAATTTGTATTCTTACTATTTGTACATAATATTTTATAATCTATATTCTATATATATATATGAAATAATTTAATATAAGAGTATATATTTATTATAATTCATAAAATTATAAAAATCAAAATAATATTTAAAGCAATAATTATAATATTATAGGTATATTAGACGGTAAAATATTGAGATTATATAATATAAATAAGGTATTCATAAAAAATGTATTTATTGTAGTAGAAAAAAAATTATTAATATACTAATAAAAACAATTAAAAATAAATTTCGGTATATGTAGAATCATTATAAGGAGTAATTAACATTTGTCCTGGGACTGAATTAGAATTGGATTGAAGATCAGACACTAAATGTTGAGGAGTATACAATAAATTATTTTGGTGTTCTGTAGTTTCAAGGTTTCTGAGCTTCTCCTCCAATTCCGTTACCAAAGTCAAAACTTTTAATTTTATAATTATATTTTTTAGTTATAACTTTAAAATGATGTAAAATGTTTTAATATTCTGAACGCAATATTAATAGATGGAAATATAATTAATTAATATTAATTAATATAATTTATACAAGTATTATAAATAGTAAGTATTTAGTATTAATCATAGACATAATATAAAATGGATCAAATTTATATTATGCCTTTGTCTTTAGATTTTAATCACTGTATTAATGAGTAATCTCGATTAATAAGACCAGAATCAGAAATAAACTAGGTAGCGGGTATAGATAATAAATAATTATGGGGTACCTGATAATCTCGGCTGTAGATAGTACTATCTATACATGTGCTGATGATACAGTAAAATACAGACTTTTATATTCATAAGAGAATAATTAAAGTTCAAATGCAATTTCTTATTGATAATAACATTTATACGGCTGCAGATAGAAGATAACACTCACTATCCGATTCGATGTATATGTATCGGTATGGCAACGTATTATCTACCAAATAATAATATACCTATACATAATAATTCTTATAATCATATAATATCTAATTAGTGCTTAAAATTAATCTCAAATTAGTAGCAAATAGCGCTGACAAATTACATTACAGTGTTACGTATTATAGGAATATTTCCGTAATACTTAAATTAAAATAACTCAAATACAACTCGTTCGAATTTTAATTTTGGTACATCAAAATTCACAGGAAAATTATCCCAATGGTATACCGCAGTGAAAAAAGGGTATTCCCATTTGAAAAACAAAAATTTGTATCGCCACAAATCATACTAAGGGGGGGGGGGTATAGAAAAAAAAATAGCGGAGAACATAGTTTTTGTGGTAATCTGAAGAAGAATAAAAAAAAAAATCAAATTTTGTCATTTTTACGACTAAAAATGGGGGTGAGCATGATAAACAGATCACCCTGTATTTCAATGAATAAATTTATTAATGAATGCAATAAACTAACTAATTAAGTAGGTATATATCCGATTATACTCGTACATATCTCTACAAATATATGCATATTTTGTAACATTTTAATTTTTTGCTGTGGTGGAATGTTTTTAGGACGGTCAAGTGGGGTTACCTTGTATACATTTTTGCTCCTCATCAAAAACGAGTTCAACACGCCACTGTAAATATATGTACCAATACTATTTTTCGCTTTAACTTGCGTTGCTTATGTTATATAAAATATTATCGACTAGGTGCATGTATTATATATACCAATTGATTTAACTACTATAAAACCATTTTAAAGATGTGCATAATTATATTATATATAATATAACTATATAATGTATTATAACATCCAAATTAATAAACTGAAAATTACCTTAAATTTATTATTAAAGTTCATATTATATTTTAAACCAATGCATTTACTCTAGTATAAATATTTTTGATGATTATTGTTTGTCCAATTTAGATAACTTAGGTATTTATATTACAAAATTGCATATATTTTTATTTTTAAATATAAGGAGTTAATTAAGTACTCGATGCACGCGTCTTATATGACTATAATATATATAATGGCTTAAGTGGGATTATAATCCCGAAAATGAGAACCAAATTTAATAAATATTATCCACTATTTGTTTTTTTGCAAAATTTATGTCTGGTTTAAAATTAATTTGTCCATTTTTGGAAATAACTATATTAATAGCTATATTATACTGATTACAGTGTAAAATTTAAGGATTTTGTTTTATTAAAATATTATATTTTGTGATAGGTGTATGTGGTATAGAAATAGTAAAATATACCTTAATTAATTTTAGTTTTTAACTTTTCTTTTCTTTTTGTATACTTTTGTAGTATTGTGTAATCATTTGTAGTTTATTTTGCGTTATTTTTATGAACACTTACTCATACCACTGTCATAGGCTTTAGTGAGTAGACAAACCTTGTATTCTATAATATAGGCACCTATTTGTTGTTGGTGAATAAATAAATAAACCTATAGGCTATAGCTTACAATAAATGGTTTTAACTATTTCAGCCTTAATGCTTCTCCAAACATTCAAAATAAATCAAATATTATTATATTTATTATTGTTTATGCTCAATGCTGACAAAATATGTAACACTGTTTCTATACAGACGTAGGTGAATTGGATTATAAAACATTGTTTTTCAATTCGCTCATTACTAAATGCTTCTATACCAACGTTTTTGATTTGATACATTTGAGTGGGTGATAAATAACGGTATAGTTATAGGATTTTTTTTAAACAAGCGTGGGTGACAATTAATGTTTTATGTTGATAGTTATCATGTTTTGATAATTTTATACCGCTACCTACGTCATGTGGTATAAGAAAACTATTACATTCAGTCATAATGAATATTGAATAGTGATACGACAAAAAATTATTCGTAAAATGATTTATATCCATAATTTCTTCGGTGGGCTTTACTCTTTACTATAAGCACTTGATTCACCATTCACTTTTTGCGTATGCTTTCAGTTTTTGTCACCTGGTTAATTGAAATGTGTTATTATTATGATATTATTTACTTGTGTATATTTTGGTATAAGGAATGAGTTAAAGAAAATATTCGTTTGAATAACAATAAACAATTAATAATTAAAAATAAATAAATTATGTCGATTTATTTTTCGGTTGTCTATAAGCTTTTTTATAAAAGTCCCAGAACAGTACGAACATAAAAATGTCTTGTGGCATAGCCAGTATTATTACTAATTTGGGGAAACTGCAATCCGTCGCCAATACTGCAAATATTCCGTGTACACCGGTTATAACGAATTGAATCTGAAAAAAATAAAATATTGTTCTTCGTATCAGAAAATATAATCACATTATATAGGCAATTAAATGACTAATTAACGGTAAAAATAATTAATTTGTTGAGTGAACTTTAGAGCGTGATGGATATTTTTATAATTATTATTTTAATAAAAAAAATTATAATATTTACAATCGGTAATAAAACAAAATTAAATTACCATAAATTATAAAAGTATACACAACATTTTTTATAAGATACGTTAAGTACATGTCACAATGGAAGTATCTTGTATTCCATTATATTATAATATTATAGTATTAATATTCCCAGTATCTAGCATAATTTCATAAACTAAATTTCTATCCTTTTTATATAATAAAACATAATACACTAATCTAGATATTCCCTTTCATTTATATAGTATATACCTTCGTAGTAAATTATTATTTAAAATAGGTATTATGTTACAATACAGTTTACGTAAATAAAATGTTTTTATTTTCATTTTTGTGTATAGTTCCAAAAAATTATGTTTTTATGTACCACATAAATTAAATTCATATTGAAGCATTTATTACAATTTTCCATAAATTGCTATATTATTTTATTGAATTTTCACTGTTGAAAAATATGAACAATTTTAAAATCTGACTTACGATTTAAGCTGAGAATATTAATTATTATACTATACTGAGCCAATGTAATAATCTTATAAAATAAGATATTATATTGTATTATAATATTTACAGATATAATTTGTTTTTTTTTTTTTTTTTTGAGAACCGTAACCTATATCATTGGAGTATGTAAGATTAAATTACCAATTGCAGTTGTGTCAAATACTTCTTCCACCATGCTTTTTTGTATCCCGGTTGTAAAATCGTCAAGAAGTAGTAACTGTACATCACGACATGCACAAATGCATTTATTGTTCCAAATAAGATAATTTGTCCTCCTGAATTTTCCAAATAATAATAATACACAAATTTTTATTGATTTTATTTAACTATATTTATGTTTTTTTTACCTGGATAAAATCTTAGTACAATCCAACTGACTGACAAAACCATTGTATGGTGATAGATGTGTAAAAATGTCACTTGATTTTGCTTCTTACGTAGTATGAAGAATATCTAAATCAATGAACACAATTTTCTGTAAATTTTGTTAAATGACTATATACTTAAAATATTACCGTATCACACAAATCTAAGATTTTTGAAAAAAAGTATAACCAAACCGCCCATATTAACTGTAAAAAAAAAACATTGATAAAAATAATAAACTAAGTAGGTACACTTTTGATTGTAGTTATCTAATTTTTTCAGTATAATATGCCTTGGCATAGGAATACAAATAATGCAATTCAAATTACTTCTTTAGCTAAATCTGTATCACTGTAGTCAACTTCAATGCAATTGAATCTGTAATTATTTCGAAGCCATACTAACCTAAATGCCTGTAAATACAAACGCAAAAAAGTAAAGTTTACACCTGTCATTTATTGTATTTATACAATTATAAATTCAAATTTTTATACTTTGAATACTTCCAATGTACTTTGAGCATTAGTTTTAATTTCAATCATGTGCTTGATGAGAATTGAATGATTGGTTAACGAATTTAGAGTCCGGGTGAAGCAAGGAATGTACAATATAATATTATTAGTATAAAAATTATGTATCTGTCAGACTTCAGTTAATTATTTCTGATTCAGTAATACTGAAACTGTATTAAATGCTTTATGGTTTTTTTATTTTTTTATTTGGATATACTGTACTTGGTTCAAGATATTATCCCGAATTAAAATATTCCGAATGACCTTTTTCCCGAATGGTAGTTTTTCGAAAGTCTCTGAGCCTTTTTTCCCAACAATTATTATTCCCAAAAAAAAAAAAAAAAAAACAATAATACTCTACTCATAACAATTTAATAGTTATGCACAATTTATTATCAATTCCAATAACACTTGACCATTATGGTTTGTATAATGACATGATTTGTAGCATTTAGATAATTGGGCCGTCATCGTTTCTGGCATATATGTTTCTACATTTATTATTGAGATGGATATTTTAGGGAACCCTAAACTGTCTATAACAGTGGTATCGATTTATATCAAGGTTTGAAGTAAACCAATTTATATTACATTTATAAACTACAATACACTTAGACGTAGTGATTTCTACCTACTTATTATAATAAATAAATATAAATCTATACCATTTTCAGTCTGACAAAAACGCATAGAGACTTATTTTCGGTATTTAATTTTTAATTTTATCATATTCATTTAAATATCTATTTATAAATTATATCGAAATTTGGGTTGGGCAAGACTAATTTATAATGGTGTTATTTACGTGTGATTGAAATAACTGATCAAACATAAAGATAGTGTGAAAATTAGGTACATCAGAAAGAATGATTAGTGAGAATAATAATTACTGTATTAAATAATCCCTATAATAAAGATAATTTCTTGCGAAAGCCAAAGATGGACGAACAATGTACCAACCAAGATGAATTTGGGGTAGAATATTATTGTACAAATATTCTTTGACGCGAAAGACCAAAGATCAACCACCTACTCAAATATTACTAAAAAAATTGACTCTTGACTGGAGCATCGATCTTGAGGTTCATCCTTATATCCTAAAGTTGGTTTTTTACTCGATATTGGTATAAATATCATCCCAACTTTTACTCAGATCTTACGGAATCCCAAAAGTAACAAGCTGTTATAAAGATCGTCGAGATTAGTATAGGACAAAAAGTACGAGCGTAGCCAAAAATAGATAGAACGGGTGGGCCTTGCTTTGCTGTACAGTTGGGGTGGAGTGCACTCGTTTATAGGATAGGTCATTATTACAATAGATTTGTTAAATTTGAATGCAATGATAGATATCAATGTATATGAATAACGGTTCTGAACGGAGTTAATATGTTTGTCTAAAATGTGTATATAATAATATAGTATTTTATATTTAAATTGAATTATAATGTAATTTTGTAAAAATTTAAATTTCAAACAGTCA
>JAIPRK010000399.1:195934-213696 GCA_025469195.1 Chaitophorus viminalis
AAATTTGAGTGAAACGATCTTCAACATTTTTAGTTACAATAATTTTAACTTATTATAAACCTTGTATTAAATTTTCAAGAGTTTTGGGTCAGCCAATTAAATTTTATAGATGCTTAAAAAAAAAAAAATATTTTACAAAAATCCAAAATTTAAATAGTCTATAAATAAGTCAAAATATGTCAAAATACTTTGAAAACTTAACCATGTATAGAGAACTCTAATATTAAGATTTGGTGAAAATTTCAAGTTGTTGCGGTTTTTGGTTTTTGAGTTAGAGCATTTTAAAAAAAATGTATTTTGTAAAAACGTGATTTTGTGTAAAATTTCCTGTTTTTTCGTAATTTTTTATCGTTTTTTTTCGATTTTTTAAAAAAGTATTGAAAAAGTTGGATTTTTGACTTGCCCAAGTACCATCTACATTCACTTTCCTTTCAGTATAGTAGCTGTTTAAAAAAATCGAAGCATTTTTACTACCAAAAATCGTGTCTTCAGACACAAAAAAAAAAATAAAAAAAAAAAAACACATCATTGTAAAACCAATAGATTCCATCACTCTGTTCAGAATCTAAAATTTCGGTTGTCGGGTATTCAAAGAGAAATTACGTCTATTGTTACAGATTGTGGAGCGTATCACATGAGGTATATTGTATATATCTCGAGATCAATCGCGCTATTAAAATGTTTAATGTATTTAAAATAAATATTCTTACGTGTATGTCAAAATATTTTATAATATATAATTGTTTTTAATTAATTCTAATAAATTATACTTTTTTCGGAAAAAATGTCGTTTTGGAATTTTGATTTAAAAAAAAAATGCAGTCACCGTACTTTAAAAATAAAAATAGCTATGTTTAGTTTTTGGTAGTACCTATTACGAAAGTAAAATTATTGCCTTAGCAAGGCTTTACTATCTTTATTCTCTTGTGTTAAAAATTTAGAGATTTTCCACATTCAGTATTTTTATAATATTTTGAAATTTGAATCAAGTGCTGCAAAATTATTACTAACTAGAAGGTTGACGATTTATTTATCTTTTTGTTTTTAAGAGTGAGGTTTTAAATATTAGCAGATAAAAAGAGCCAAAAGGACTAAATTTTGTGTATCTCATATAAAATACTATAAAGTATATTAAAGTACATTACAGAACTTATTTTATTTATTTCTGAATGAATAAAATTAAGACGACAGTACTGACAGAGGAATAATTATAATTACAGAAAACAGTATAATATTATTGCCGGCTATCGTTTGATTAATATTTTCTTTTCAAACTATCCTTTTTGTAACATTACTAACATTGTAATTTTGACTTTTAAAAACAATGATATGGATTGTGTAATTTAAATATTATTTAATATAAATCTGGTTTACATGGACACATATTGGTATTAACTACTAAGATACCTTATGTAATTTCGCTACCAAAAATAAATTTAACGTAATATTTATTACTTTATTAGAGAATAAAGATAAATTGTAAACCTAATCTTGTCAGTAAATTTACTAAATTATTTGAACTGTTTTAAACATAATAATTTAATATATTGTTTTATGTGTACTACATGCCGTTATTCAGTTGTAATTTAATTTGGTAATATTGACAAGTATTTGGTTTAAATATTGAATGTTTTCGGTAGTGTGTTGCTCATGTTAATTACCTATTAATAGGGTATTGTCAAACGCATTAACCGTATATGAAATGTTAAATTAAAATTAATAAATCGTAGACAGACTGCATATTATAAGTGATTCGAATTAAATAGAGCCGAATATTTTCAATAAAATGTAGTTTGTATAATGCAGGGGTCTCCAAACTTTTTCACACATAAAATATAAAATATCTATAATTTTTAATTTTTATAATTTTATTAATTTATCAATTTATTAATTATTATAATATAACTTTTAATTTTATAGAAATAAATATAAACTTGCAAATATTCAAAAAATAATTCTTATAATACATACCTACTCAAATATACTTAGGAGTTAGGATTCATTTTAACGATAATTTTTTATTAATAAGACGTATGAAATTTATCTTTTTCTATTAACATTTTATCAAATTGATTTTCAATATTATTGACTCCTGTTTTTAAAATTGACCCCAAATGTTTGTCAGATATGGCCAATCTATATTTTGATTTTATGTATTTCATTTAAAAAAAAGTTTGTTCGCACAAATGAGTAGTAGCATATAAGATAATGATTTTGGGTATTACAAATATTTTTAGATTATTTACCGTCCTTCGAGAGGTTCATTAAAACTTGTTCACGAACCATAGTTTGGAGACCCCTGGTATAATGCATAATTTAGTTATTAATAGGTGTAGAATCTAATGCCCAAGTGTGTATTACACTGTGTGTATACGTAAAAATAATTATTACTTCTCGAACTATGAATAATGAATATAAAACTTGAACGATGTTGTAAACCATGACAATGCGATCAATGTTCATTGGCCTACGGAACTTCATATATGCCGGGCCAGCTTTCAAAACGAAGATTAGGTAAGCAGCGAGAATCAGAATAACTGGCAACGGAGAATCCATAAACCACATTTCCTTGATTCTTGAATCTGAAAATAAATAAAACATGTTAGTACCGTTGAATTATATAGACGACAAATAAGTTGAGTATTAGTAATTAATATAGGGAATGTTGGTGACATCATCTCTGCTGAAAAATTGTTGGTAAATCATTAATATACGCATCAATTATCTAACATAGTATGTATACATAATATATATAGTAAATGGTATTGTGATTTTGATAGAATAATAAATGTGTGTGTTGCCGCATATGTATGATTTATAACAATTTCATATTACAGAATACGTATAACACTATAAACGTTTACCTCCATGTTCGTCCAACCATTCTAAAAAATCCGCGTATTTTTGATATAAAACTGACATCTATAAACACAATACAATAATACATTCGTGAATTAATACAAATAAAATATTATAATAAAATTGACAATTATGTAACATTTTAGTGATTGCATTTATTTCAAAAATATTTATTTCTTATTTATCTACTTCTCTTTCAATTACTCAGCGTGTCCAGAATATGGTACGAGATCCACACGTCTATAGGTACCTATACGTATCTTTCGGAAAAGACGGAAAGAGAGCGGTTTCAGTTGCGGACGACGTATTCCATATTTCGCACAAGACTGAAAATACCTTCCCACACGAGCCACACATAGTATTTTTGTTGCGGAAGTGGTAAATGTAAATTAGTAACACAGCCGTCATGAACATTAAAACATGAAAAACGTACAATACATGAATTGCACGTCGTGCAAAGATATTATAAGACAATGCGGTCGGAAAAGTCCTCTATGTCATGTACGTGTATGTATTTATTTTATTCTCTTATATTATTTTTCCTTGACAAGCGTTGCAAGCGGAAAATAATTTTTCTCAAAATCTATAGTCCATTCCGCTCGTTGACAGAAAAGAATCACTTCTCACTGCATCCAGTAGTAACATTGAGAATTTAACTTTGAACACACGTGACAAAAGATTAATTCTGTTTGTCAATAAAAACACGATTTTTCAAACGATAAAAATGAATAAAAATAAAAATATCGCAACATAAAATAAATATATCACATTACCTATTTTCAAAATAGTTTCTACAATTATTTAAGCTGTATTAAAACGAAGCACAATTATTCTTTGCGTGATGATCCTTCATTGTAGAAAGAAGCCTGCTCTCCCCCCCTCCAGTATGATATTGTAACTGATTTTAAATTTTGAAAAATTATAAATTAATACATTTTGAAAATTTTTCGATTCTGGCATCTATGTATACATTTGTATAAAAATAATAATCTGTGGATGGCCAAAAATGTTTTCAACCCATACAAAAGTATTACTCGTGTAACTTGTAAGTGAGCTCCTAGACAGGTTACAATGATAAAACCGCACCGATAATTATTATATTATGTTTTAAATATTATGCTATCTCTAAACCAATGTTCATCATATGTGATATGTTTTATAATACTGTGACACTATGCATCACTATTGTAAATGGATTTATTACGTAAAAAATAAAAAAAATTAATGTAAAATGGTATTTTGGTGTCCTATTCTCCTATTTCACTTATGCGAAAAACCATAATAGAATTTGATTTAAAACACGGAGTTTTTCCGACCGGCATGCAGTTTATGCTACGAAATAATAACAGAACATTATTACTATATACTATTTATGATATAAAGTTGTATCCTAGATATACATGCACACCAAGTCCTTTAAAACTATTAATGGATTATTTTATTAGTAAAATTATTAACTATATTAGTATATTTTATATTACTAAACTAATAGTAATCGGCTAAATATTTATGTTTTATCGTCCTTACAATTATTGCGTTATTACTTCATTATAATAATATAAATGTGATACAAGTATATTAGTATAATATTATGTTCATTGTTCACCCATATAATATGTAGGTACTCCTATACATAACTGTGTATTTATTTCATAACTTTTATAAATAATTATACGTACATATACTACTCAGAATATTTGTATACTTTTAAAAATATATGATTTTGATTAATAGTTGATATTGAAACTGAGTCTGAACTCTGAAATTTATCCTACGGCCAATATACATGTACCTACGTCAATACTATTTGTAGTACGTCTAACCTAAGGATCTAGTAGGATATAAGGATGATATTATAATTTAATTAAAGATAAGTGTAAAGCTAAAAAAAAAAAAAAAAATTGAATGGAATATCGCAACACTTACCTTTTATACTAGGATCTTGGAGTGTGTGGGTGCGTTCAAGTTATGTATGAACGCACAGAACAATACTGTTGAGTATACAATAACGCACTTCAACGCATATGCGCCTGGATAGAAAAATCAACCATATGAACTATAGATATTACTCGTATGAAGAATTCATTTCAGATTACAAATATATTTTTTAAAAGGAAATGTTCAAATGAAGACCACGCATATACATATACAACTAACAAGTATTGGTTTAATTTGAATATGTAACCGAGGTCACACAGGAAATTATGACATTGTTTGTCGAGCAGGCGATGAATTTATAAAGTAGGCCTTAAAATCATGTTACATGAAAAATGATGTCAATGAACTGGTTTAAAATTCGCCAAAATTAAAAGAAACCACTATGTATAGACTATATAGTGGTACATTAAGTATCTAGTTATTATGCTATTTACTCGATTTGAACGTAGACTCTTAATTTATATTACCTATATATTGTATTATACTCATTTGCGATGGCTTAAAACAAAACAAATTTAAATTGTATCAGTACTATTATTATTATACTATTGTAAGAAATAAAATGTATAACATATTAATCATATTACATTTGTACATTGCGGTATATACCTACCTATCTGTTTACAGATCGTACCTATAGACTTGTAATGCTATTGATTGCAGTCAACAAACATATAGTAGTGAAATGGGTAGATGATGAATTAACCCGTTGTAGTACACCCACATATCTAGGGTTGACGTTGAGCACAGCACTAAAATACAAGACTCACTGCGAAAAGACTTATAAGAAAATTAATACCCAGAACGGTCTGATACGGAAATTAACAAGATCGGGATGGTGGTTGTGCACAACCACAATATGTATGCATTACGGGTCTCAGCAATGACACTATGCTACTCAGGGTAGAGGGTATACATGCCCGGTCTGGGGGAGCTCTATACTCATAGACAGAAAGTAGATATATTGCCTTAAATATAATATGCCGATAAATCTCACTGAATTCCCTAGAAATACACCAAATCCACAAAGTAAAAAAGAACTGGATGGGCCTCACTCTGCTGTACAGTAGGGGGTGGAGTACACCTCGTTTATAGGATAGGTTCATTACAATGGATTTGTTAAATTTGAATGCAATGATTATGTATCATTGTATACAAATAACGATTCTGAACGGAGATGATATGTTGGTCTAGAATAGGTATATAATATATTATGTTATATTTCAATCGAAGTATTATGTCAATATTTGATTTTCAATCAAAAAAAAAAAAATTGTGCCTATGGATTTGAAGAATTTTGAAATGAGAGTAACAAAAACTTCTGTGGAATCTTCTATTAACGTCCAAAGGACCCGTTCTCCATTAAAAATACGTACATTTATAGATTTAAAAAGCGTGAGTATTGTTGTTAATTTTATCAAATAAAATATGTTATATTCAGTTAGTTATACATATATTTGTTGCTAGGTAAGAGATATTATAAATAATAAAATAGGTACTTATATATAATAGAGGTGCATACTCTATGTATGACAAAAATATTATATGTTTGTGTGTACGTGATATAAAAATATATAGTTAATATATACCTATCATAAAGTAATGCAATCGAGCTTACAAACAATTAATAAGAGAGTATAGCGCTCATATATAAATTCGATTCATTACAATATGTTAAAATACTTTAAAAACATAACCATGTATAGAAATTGTTAGTATAAACATTTAGTGAAAACTTCAAGCATATGCGGTTTTTCGTTGTTGAGTTATAGCATTTTAAAAATAAAATGTAGTTTGCTAAAACGTGGTTTTGAGTAAAAATTCCCGTTTTTTCGTAATTTTTTTATCGTTTTTTTCGATGGTTTTAAAAATTATTGAAAAAGTTTGGTTTTTGACTTGCCTAAGTACCATCTAAATTCACTTTACTTTCAGAAATTTTCTTTCAATTTGAGAAAAGTTTCTGTTTAAGAAAATAAAAGAATTTTTAATGCCCCAAAACGTGATGACAGATACAAAAAAAAAGTTTCTTGGAAAACCAATAGATTCTATCACTTCATTCAGAATCTAAAAGTAAGGGACACAAGACACCTTATAAACGGACAAAATGTCCTCACTTCCCGTTTGAAAACAAAAAAGTCTTTCCTAAAGATCACTAAACAAGTGAAAAATTGCTAACGGTCACCAGTAGTAAAGGATGAATGGAACCATCAGAAAGATTATACATTTATACGTACTTCCTGGTAACAACTTAGACTATCAGCCAGTATGGAAGACGCTGAACAGACTGTGTTCTGGTGTAGGATGGTCAAAAGAAAATATGAGAAAATTGGGCATATGGAGATCAAAACACAAATTATACGATATAATATTATAATATTATATTATATATAATAAACTTATACTATCTATAATTATACAAGTAAAACACATAACTTGCAAATGTGCGGACAAGAGCAGACAATGTCACACCTGTTTATTTGCTCACTATCGCTAAGTCCATGTACACAAAATGATTTTATGATAAGCAATCAGAAGATGGTAAATATATACTGGGCAAAAGAATATATATAACTAATATGCAATGTACATTACCATATATGGTGTATATACACTTTACCATTATATCAGTGTGTTATTATTATTCATATTTTACTTAGGTATACTACTTACCATATTATTCATTCACTTTTGTTGTATAAATTACATATTTATTCTGATTTAAATACATGATGTCCGACACGGAAAAAAAACAAATATAATATGTTTGATTTTATTGTTTTTCAAATGCTTATGTATTCCAATTATTTCCCAAAACCTTACCATGCCTTCCATTCCAAAATTTTTTCACCTTATAGTAAAATTAGGAATCCAAGAACATTTATGTTATAAAAATAAGCATATAATAATGTATTAAGAACTCTATTATAACGTATTACCTACATAATGAATATCTGTGGATAGTAATATTGATCATTTCACTTACAAGTTTAACTTTTTTAATTGTTTGATACTGCATTATTTGTTACTTTTTAACTATTTGGTGTTTGTGATCCTACTAGAACTAGGGAACATCAATCGCTGAAAACAATGTTAGCTCATATTTATTGTAACGATATTATTAATATGATTATTCATTTTACAATATACTTTGTGTAAAACTAAATATATATCTATATATAAAATATATGCATAAGATACAATAGAATATTAAATATTAGTTAAATATCAGTAAGTAAATTCGCATTATTCAAATAACTGTGTTTTCATTTTAAAATGGTAATAATAAAGAATGCATGGATAACTAAGAATTTTCCATCCTAGAGTTGCCACGCTCATTCATCTAGTATTCATTTAAATAATTTCAACTTGGAATTTTCGAAGAAGATAAAACTCCCTAGAAACTTTTTCCGCAGAAAGGATACCTATATAGTTATACAAATATGTAATATTGAGTGTAATAAGAGTCCTTAATCTAAATTTATGTAAATAGTTATTAGTTCATACACATGTTTTGCATAAACTTACATTTTTTATTATTACTTCCATAATATTACCATTTATTTAAACACTATATTTTTTTTCGCATTTTAACTGAAATAAACGCTTACAATTAAAAAATAATACTTTAAAATTTTCAAATAAATTAAATAGCATAATGTAACATTCAATATTCATATAGTACTAATTATTAAATCATCACGTCCATTGTATATTCTTAAATACAATTTTTATATTTAATAATTTTATTATATTATACAGTTTTGTATCCGTTAAGAAACTCGTTTAGCCTAATATCCCAGGACGTCAAAAATAAAAAATGTCATTTTTCGTAAAGATTTATTCTTAAAAATTGATCATATTCATATATAAATTCATATACCTAATCTTCTTTTCACTTTTCAAACACCTACGACCATCGACCAATAAATACCTGATGCTTTTAGTAATGATTATTGAAAAATATTTCCATTGTTTATAATCTATTGAGTAATAAATCAATGTGCTTCTTGATAAAATTTAAATAAATACCAATTAAAAAATTACGTTTATACCTTTTTGTTATATTGAAAGTATACAATTAGCAATACACACAATTCGAAAGTCAACAACATTATATAAAATCTCATATTTTTCAATTTCATGTTTACTTATTCTTCTTCGTTTGAATATACGTTTTTTTATAGAAGTCCCAGAATAAAATGAACATAAACATGTCTTGAGGTATTGCAAGCAACATAATGATTCGAGGAAAATTGCAATTGGGCTCAAATAGCGTTAACAAACCATGAGCACCAGTTAATACAAATTGAATCTAGAAAATAGAAAATAACAATGTTTTATTTTAAAATTAAAATAACATCATTAAGATAATGAGACCATATTATAGGGTAATAGAAGGCAATGTTCTTGGTAGAGTGATTTATCATTCGTGGACTGGCCGGCTCTGGTTAAAACACTTGTCCGGTCATTAGTAATCCGATGGGTGACCATTCAAGTATTCTGTGATTTAGAGCTCTATGTATTTACACACCCAATATGTTGGTATTTAATCCTTAAAAATATATTAATTGAAAAATGATAGCCTCATGTGCTGAAATATAACTCAAAATAAAGAAAATTAAAGGAGTAGATCTCCAGAAGCTAAGAAGAAAAGAAAGGACATAAATTGGAAAATATATTTAATTCACGATGTATCTACAAAGAAAGCTATATACTTATATTGCACTTATTATTTAATAGATAAAATATTATTATATTTTATATTTATTGTAAATGTTTTGATTGTTTAAAAATGTTGAATTAAATAATTATATACCCTAACAACCATTGAAATCTACACTGTTGAAAACATTTTTCGGTTTTTAAAATAACAAAATATAAACAGTTTTATTTTATATAGTATATTCTGTGTAAATTAACAACTTCGGATCTTTAAAATAAATATAAATGATAAATCTATTTAAATAGATATGTAGAATTGTAGATCAATAGGATTGTACTATGGAAAGAGTTTACACATTTATGTTGTCCGGCAGATAAAATTAATCTTAATATATTTACTTGACTTTATTTTATTCAAATTATTCGAAACTATTATTTGTTATCTTATTTCTTGTATTTATCTTTTGCAACTTTAATATAAAGACTAAATATATAAATAAATATATTACCAGTTGAACCATTGTTAAATATTTCTTCCACCATGCTTTCTTGTATTCAGAATTTAAATTGGCCAAGAAGTAGTAGCTGTACATTATTATATGCACCATTAAATTTATAGTTCCAAAAAAAGCGATTTGTTGTCCTAAAGTTGATAAAAAAAAATCAATGAATATTAATCAAATGTCAAAAAAATATTGGCTGCGTACGAGTTGATTCCCAAGGTACCTGTTTACCTACACCGATATCATTGAATTGATTCCCAAGATACTAAGAGGTATGTACAAGTTGATAGTTTGATACCCTATTATTATTGTATATCAGTAACAAAAATTCTAGAGTTTCCCCAGAAGCAAATGTTTAACCAAGTATATGGGCTCAATTCTTCACTACTATATACATAAATACGAATAGTTGTGAAAGTTATCATTCAAAACTCAACAGTTGTTTTTATATTGGAGCAGGCCATATCCCCGACAGACATTTCTCCATATAATTTACTTTTATATCATTTCTAACGAATTTTATTATCAATTTTATAATATATTATTATTATATTATATTATTGTAAGATAGGCACGTTCACAGTTCACAATTATTTACAGGCTTGGGATGTGCAACTCATAATTAATACGTAATTAGTTTGGCGGTTTATATAATATCTTCTCTGTTCCTTTTGACTTTTTATCATAATTAGTACCGGTCGCCACTTACTGATATAATGCGGTTTATCAATAGAAAAAAAATACAGTTAACAGTTAGATAACATAGATGTAAAGAAAATATTTAGGGGAGTATCCAATTTTTTTTAACTGTTGATTTGTGAATACCTATAGTTAAAATTGAGTTTAAAATGAAACTATAAATTATTTAGAAAAATGTTGATGTATTTTTTTGTCAGTAAATTGCGTTTAAAAATTGAAATTTGGCCATTTGTGTTCTTCTATATTGATTTATGTTTTGTAGTTAGAACTTAGAAATCTGTAACTTTGAACATATAATCCAGACATGTTGTTCGGTATACTGTTGTTGGCGGATTTTTTGCATAACATTTTTTTTTGTTTAATTATAAGGGTTCAAATTTACCTCTTGGACGAAAATCGATTTTTGATAAATATTTTTTTTTACTTATCAAAATACGAAAAAGTACTCAACGACAGTATACAGGTATTACTTTTTTACAACTTTCAGATAGATAATATTTTAATTATGCTAACGAGTCTCTCATATGGGCATTTTTATGATAAATACGGTATTGGTAGAGGATTTAAATATAGATATTAGCAAATGAATATTATATAATAATATATTATCATACACATTTAGTACACCAGAAATAGAAGAATCAACTCGCATATACCTCTTAATAGCCCGGAAATTAACTAATATATAAAGTAGGTTTCGGGAATCAACTCACCAATAGCGGAAATATTATTTTATTTCAATATTATTAATATTATTTTTAGATTTCTTTACCTGGAAGAAAATTAGTAATAGTCCAACCACCTAATACGACAAATATATGATGGTAAACGTGTAAAAATGTCACTTGACTTTGTTTTTTTCGTAGAATAAAAAAAATCTGAAAAAATGTCCCAACAAGCGCTATTTTTGTTTCAATACAATATAGGTATGCCTATATTATTCAATCTAGGAAGTAAAGTATAGATACCGTATCACAGAGGTCAAGAACTTTGGTCATAAGTCCCATCCAATATAGGCGTGCTTGCTAAAAATAAGCAAGATACGTATTATTAAAATTTAATTAATTTAAATCGTGAGTGTAAAATTAACGTAGGTAGGTGAGTCATAAATTACTTGATTTGCTATATTGTCATCATTTTTAGTCATTTCAATGCAGAATAATCGGTAGTCGTCTCGCAGCCACACTAGTCTAAATGACTAGACAAGAATATTATTAATATTAAATCGTTATACTGACATATTATAATAAATTGTAAATTACAGGCGCGCACCCAAGATTTTTGTCTGGAAGGGCTTAAACATTTTTCTATTTTAATATTGAAAAATAAATAATAAAGTTTCTTATACTTAGAATATGCATTTTAAAATAATGATAAATTATACTATACTAATATGTAACAAAAGTAATACCACAGTCTCAAAATATACAATTTAATTTATAATTATATTTCATTGTTATTTTAAAACTTGCAAATGTTCATTTTTGATTTGCAAAATATAATTATTGAAAATTTCATTATAGTATTTAAATTAAACTAAAAAAAAGGTATCAAACTCTAGAAAAAGGTTTTCATTATATATTTAATTTCGTAAATATGTGCACTATACATATATTTGAACACAATTTAGTTATATTTTTAATTTTTTTTTTCCTTAATTTTGTATTTTTTGTCACTGCTTTATGGAATATGTAAATACAATATAATATGTAAACGTGCGATATACTAGTGTAGACTATACTGAAAAAATTACATACCAATTTGCAACGAAAATGATCTTTTTTTATAAATCATGCAGTAAATAAACTATTTAGAAATTAAATAAAATTCATATGTTAAACATTTTATACATCAATTCTTAATTATAATAATGGTTACTGGCCATAATGTGTTTTTTTACGTTTTTGAGAAATTTGACTAAATTCGTCAAAAATAAAATATAATTAATAAATGATAATTTATTGAGTATTTTACAACGCATACTTAAAATAAACATTACCTCTTCAACCAAGTATAATGAAAATAAAACTTGAAAGACGTTATACATCAAAACAATGCGGTCAATGTTGAAAGGATTACGATGTCTCATTATTTCTGGTCCAAGTTTAAAGACAAAATAAAAGTAAATAATCACAATAAAGGTAATCGGCCATATTGAGCCCATCAACCAATAATCTTTGATTCTAGGATCTAAAGGAAACAAAATAAACCAAACCTGTTAATCAATATGAAACAAATAATAATATATTATTCTTAGTTTAGTTTTTTTTTTTTTTACATTAGTATACTATTTTAAGTTTAAATTATTGATTATATTTACCGAATAATTAATCAATGTCTAGACTTTATTTTGGTTTTGTGATACCTAAATGTATTGATTAATTGACTTATAAATTGGCATTTATGTATTGTTACTATAGGTTTGTAAAAATACAATTAAAATAATGAATTTTATTTTTGCACACTGATTGCATATAGTGTAATTATATTATGTATTATAGATTCTGAGTAGAACAAGGAATGTAGATAATTGTTATAGGTACATGTTGTGTGTTTTTTTTTAATTTTTATGTCTGTGTACACGATTTTGACAAAAAATGATTTCTCCAATATTATTTTGTGATAGAAAATTTTGTTTGGTTGGTACATTAAAAAAGTCATTTTTTGAATTTCTCAATAGTTTTCCAAATAAATGAGAAAAAATTGTAATTTACTAGGTACCTACCTACTTTATTATCCGCATCATCATAAAATCAATACAAAATCAATATAAAATGTTACCTTGTAAATTAGTAGATAGTTTAAAAAAAATTATACACCCAAAGCCCGGAGCTCAAACTGTAACGAACCCTTTAAAATGCGATTTTTGAAAAATCTTTTTTTATTACACGCCTATACTATAATCCAAACACTCATAAGTGTTACACTTAAATTAACATGGCATATATTACGAATAAATTGATATTTTATAAACTTTGACAAATTCGATTGAAACATCATATCATGATTTATTGTTACTTGTTACTTATTTATAGTAAACATATAAGCTGAACAAATGTAATTAATAATTTATGTTCCCGGCCTATAATAAAAATATAAATAACATAAAATGTAAATTAAAATGACTAATAATTTAACTGATTTATATTTTGTAGGTACTTACCAGTATTTTGTTCTACCCACTCCAAACTTCTCTGAATATTGTAAATGAGCACTGACATCTATTAACATATACATAATATGTTTGTATAAGTAAACGAATAAATAGTCACGAAGAGTAAACATTATTGTATCAATATGTATATTAACATATAAATGTACATAATGAACAACATAATGAACAACCGTCGTGCGCAATAAATTATAGAATACAAAACATTAGTATTCACTATTATAGCCAAACCAAATACAGTTAGGAACAAATAATTACATAAACTTGCGATATCGAAATTACTTGGGCATTGCTTTCATCGCGTGAGTATACCGACGTTCTATATTATATGTTTCACATACATAATAATATACGGATGTTAATTTACAATACTTTTAATTTTGCTTTTGGGGTTAAAAATCATTGTTTTCATTCAACTTGCAGAATAACTCGGTAATCGGATGTCGGATGTAAATATATATTATTATGTATACATGTATATAGAATTTTTGCCATTTTGGTAACAAGTAGGTTGTTACCATGTAATGGCGAATATGGTGAATTGAATGCTGATGGCCAAGATTATTCATACAAATTGTACTGTTGTTCACTTTTATTAAATAACGGAACTAATATAAGATGATATAAGATTAATAATAATAATAATCATTAAACGAAAATATATATATATATATTATGTATACAGTGCGATTACTTTTAAAGGTAACACTAAATAATTCTGTCCAGCGACATCGGATTAATATGTGGTTTTCGGGAGAGGATAGGGAATACATAATTACACATTTCTTGATGATTATTACATATTTAGATCTTTCCGTGTGCATATGCGCAATACAACTTGCATTTTTTTAAATGGCGACAGGTATTTTGAATACCAAATTCAGATAGACTGAATTTTTTTAAGTCGATTTGGTCCTTTTTTCCATAGCCCTAAAATCAAAATTGACCAAATGGCAACCAGTCAAAGTTTCGATTAGAATTATTGAATTTTTCAACAATCATACTAAAACTTTTTGAATTATTATGAAATTGTAAGTATTTTTTTTATTTCCATAGGTTTGCAGATATTATTAAATCATTTAAATTTAATTTTGAGGAATTTTTTAACCTCAATTAGATGTAAATGTTAGTTCATTTACTAAGAAAAGATTAAACAAACTGATATGATTTATTTCTCATAACTTCTTAATAGAAATGATTAAAATTATTAAAAAAATTGTGTTAATTATTTTAATCGTTTCTTACCTAGTAAATGAACTAAAATTTACGTCTAATTGAGGTTAATTAATTCCTCACCATTAAATTTAAATGATTTAATAATATCTGCAATTTGCAAACCTACGGAAACCAAAAAAAATACTTAAAATTTCATAATAATTCAAAAAATTCTAATACCTATGATTGTTGAAAAATTCAATAATTTTAATCGAAACTATGACTGGTTTTCATTTGGTCAATTTTGTTTTTAGAGCTATGGTAAAAAGGACCAAATCGATTTAAAAAAATTCGAGCTATACGAATTTGGTATTTAAAACACCTGTTCCCATTTAAAAAAATGCAAGTTGTCTTGCGCATGCGCACACGGTGAGATCTAAAAATGTAAAAATCATCAAGAAATGTGTATTTATGTATTCCCTATAAATGTATATGTATATGTAATGTATAAATGTATGTATCCATCCTTAGAGGATCCCTATATAGTTCTTTAATTTTACTATTTGTTAATCTTTTTTTCGTTTTTAATATTAATCTGCATTATTTACTTAAATCTAATTAATCTTATTTACCTATCATTATTTGTAATTAAGCTTTATACTCTGTTATGAATGTTATTGTAATTACGTAATTTGTATACATTTTCAAAAGGGTCTCAATCCCGTTTATTATTATTAAATAAATAAAATAAAAAAAAAGGAATCACACTGTATATATATTAATAAGCAATAAAATTATTATAATCAAGAATGAATGATGTAAAAAATAGTACCTAACAATCATGTTGATTTATCTGATAATGGGCATTTTTACACACAATCACTTATTGACAAAATAATTTTTTCTATTTTGCTCTTACTCACAAACGAAAAACTGCAAATACCTGATATTTTCAAAAAATGTTCATATTATTGGCATATAATACACGATTAAGTTTTCTAAATATTTTGATTTATTTATAGACAGATGAAGTTATCGATTTTTCTAAGTATTTTTTTTTTAAATATCGATAAAAAAATGTGACAGTCTTAAAAATGTTGAAAATTTAATACAAGGCTTAATATAACCAATTTTTTTAATGAGCATCTGCAATTTAAATGTTTACGAAATATGTATAAATCGCAATAATTTGCGATTTGTTGAAAATTCATTAAGTATTTTGTAACTATACTTAAGGTTAAAAATTTCGATATAAGGCTATCCATAAGTTTTCCTTTAATAACTATAAAAAAAATTTCTACTGGACTTTCAAAAAAATTATTATGAATATCTGAAATTTAAATTTTTATAAAATTGGATAGAATAACGATTTATTCTTAAACGATTTTAAGTATTTATTATTATTCAAATAGTATAAGTCTTAGAAACTTGAAATATTTACCAGTTATTTAAATTGGTATTTTCTTTGAGCTATTTTCTTTTCAAAATCTTTTATTGGTTTTTAATAATTTATAGCTTTATAGGCATTTGAAATTTTTGATTTATTTTATAATTATTGATGATAAAAATAAATTTGCTGAGAAAAGGAACTTGAAAATGTAATAGAAGATTCTACAAAAGCTGTTCTTACTGTCATTTAAAAATTATTAAAATATATTGGCACAATTATTTTTTATAAAAGTTGAAGATAAAATATTGACATAATATTACAATTTAAATATATCATAATATATTATGTATATACATATTCTAGACAAACAAATCATCTCTGTTCAAAATTGTATTTCTTATACCTAGCATTGCATTCAAATTTAATACATCCATTTTAATAACCTATCCAATGAACGAGGTCCACTCCACTCCCTACTATATAGCAGAGCGAGTCCTTGTTCGGTTCTTTTATTTTTATAATAATTGTTGATAAAAAAACATTTGCGTGGACAAAATACATGAAAATTTGATAGAAGATTCTATATAGGTTGTTATTGTTATTATTCAAAAATTATTTAAATATTTGGGCACAGTTATTTTGTTATAATAAATATATATGTCTTAACATAGTATATATATTCTAGACTAACAAGTCATCTTCGTTCAGAATAGTTTTTCGTATACAATGATACCTAATATTGTATTTAAATTTAACACATCTATTATAATAACCTACTCTATGACCGAGATCCACTTCACTCTTACTGTACACCAGAGCGAATTTCCGGTTTTTTAGATTCTGAACGGAGTGATGGAATCTATTGGTATTACAATGATGTGTGTTTTTTTTTTTTTATTTTATTTTTTTTAGTAAAAATGCTTCGATTTTTTTAAGCAGCTACTTTTCTGAAAGGAAAGTGAATGTAGATGGTACTTGGGTAAGTCAAAAATCCAACTTTTTCAATACTTTTTTAAAAAATCGAAAAAAACGATAAAAAAATCACGAAAAAACAGGAAATTTTACACAAAATCACGTTTTTACAAAATACATTTTTTTTTTAAAATGCTCTAACTCAAAAACCAAATGCCGCAACAACTTGAAATTTTCACCAAATTTTTATATTAGAGTTCTCTATACATGGTTAAGTTTTCAAAGTATTTTGACATATTTTGACTTATTTATAGACTATTTAAATTTTGGATTTTTGTAAAATAATTTTTTTTTTTTAAGCATCTATAAAATTTAATTGGCTGACCCAAAACTCTTGAAAATTTAATACAAGGTTTATAATAAGTTAAAATTATTGTAACTAAAAATGTTGAAGATCGTTTCACTCAAATTT
>JAIPRK010000400.1:0-101666 GCA_025469195.1 Chaitophorus viminalis
TAGAAATCATGTGTGTTATATTTTTATAGTTCCACTACAGGTATTTTATACAATTGTATAATATAATTTACACAAATATCATTTATGTAGCGTGTTTAAAATCATATATTATACCGGCATACAGCACATTTATAATAAAAATCAAATTAAAGAATACAAGTCTAAAAGAATTGAATCCACGCCGAAATGGGTTCACGCCTAAATGGTTTACGCCGAAACGGCTACGCCGAAATGGCCACGCCGAGATGTCCGGGTCCTCAACGGGGACCATTACACATATATTTTTACTATAAATAAGCCATTAACAATATAAACAAATGTATTTATTGTTATTATTCATAGTAGTTGGTTTATAAAATATTATTTTAGTTTTATAAAACTAACTGGGAAGCTATTGCTCCTCTTAGTTTTCCCTGGTCGCGGTTATGACGCATATTATCATTTCTGACGTAGATACGCTATGTCGGATATTATAATTATTATATACAAATAATAACGGTTATCTTAGAAATATTTCTTGTATATATATACAAAATAAATGTTAAATGCAATTTCTATATGTTCTATGCCGAGGGTATCTGGTATATAAATATACTGCAGCAGTATATAAAACACGTGGTGGTTCCACCTCAACGAGAATATAATGTTTACTAATATTTTTGTCAACAATACCAACCAAATATATTTGTTGATCTGACAAATTTTTATTTAAAAAAAAAAAAACCGTGTCAAGTTTGTTAAATCAACAATCGCTTTGCGAAAGTATATTAATAAAACTAATTTTATTTATGTTACATGGATTTTTTGCGTATTTGCACTGCTATACATATATATGTGTATATGTATGCGTATAGATAAACCATAAACAATTAAAGAGCACAGTATATATACGATTATTATACAACTAATGATGACTGTCGCTATGTTTAATATACGCAACTGCAAACTTCAGTAATCCATATATATATCTACACCGAAAACTATAGATATTGAAACGCAGAAACAAAAACTATTCACGATGGTCAATGTATACATATTATATATTATGTGTATTGTATATACACGCAAGCGTAGGTATTGGTGCACATAAAACATTTTGAGCTCCGATAAAAATTCAATATTTGCAGTTAGGAATAGGTATATTACAGAATATATACACCTATTATAGATGTGAAACGAAAATCCATCGATCCTGTAGCGCGCTTTCACTTTCCAATATACGGGCACATGGCAGTGTTCTATCTATCTGTAGTTATACAACGCGTTGTGTACCTCAAAATCACACGCAAATTGGCGTATAATAGCCTTTTTTATATACGTAAAATTGTATCGATTGAATTCAAGAAACACCGTATAGCTGCTTACTAGCATAATACAGTCATAATATAATATCATATGTATTATAGTGCATTTTTACGTTAATAATGGAATTGATATAACGCTTCACGTGTAGTCGAGCTGTATAGTATAGTATATAGTATATACTATTTATTATATAATATAGAGGTGCCCTTATGCGTATTTATATTTTGCCCTTGGACCTTTGAAAAAACCGTTAACCAAGTATTTCAAGAAATCGGTCTCGAGTTCTTCGTACGCGACCGTTATACGGTATATATTATAATATATAGGAACGGGCCAACACCGGGCTTGCACCGTTGACGGTGTGGAAAAATAGACTACGCTGATTTCGATATGTATATATACGTAAATAATACCCAATTTCTTTTCATGTCCATTCACCAGCGCACGCGGGCGCGTATACATTTATAATATAATATAATATATATACATAATACGTGCATATGCGTCGTGTATAGGATATAATACCGCGAGCAGGGCGCGTAATAACCGGATAGCCCTTTTGACCCTATTTAAATTTGTTACATGCCAAAGAAGTGTGGATAAAAAAAAAAAAAAGGGAAGAAGACACGACGTGCGGCGGTCACTTGCTTGGAATTACGCCGCTGCAGCAGAGGTCGCGTACACGGTCTCACCCCGGAAGTTTGCCAGGAGGGATCCGCGGGCCGACGCGCACAAAAGGGGGTGAAAAGGACACGGGGCCGATGATGATGATGATGGCCAGCGAAAGGGTCAAGTTACCTGTCACGGTCCCTGCCAACTGGAGCGATTACACCGTACTTTCTTTGAGCGCATATTATCTTCGTACTGCACGCACCGCGAGCGTATATACCTACACAAATATGCAAATCGAAAGAGAGAGAAAAAAAAAAATAAATACCCTATGGGAATCGGACCATTTATTTCAATATAATATCAAAAGGTAGGTCAATTTGGTATTGTCCTGCGGCCACTTTTTCCCTCCTTTCTTTTTCGATCGAAATGTTCGTTACGACGATTATATAAAGAAAATAACGGCCGAAAAATCGTCAGGCTCCTAATATATACATGTATATAAAGAGGGAAAAAAGATAATTTAATATTAATGTGTTATATAAAAGTATAAGTTTTGATCAAAAGTTCATTAATTATTATTGGGTCCTATTAATTTTAACTGTTCGCTAATTTATTGATGTAAAATAATATTCTTAATGATATAATACTAACATCAAAAAATGTATCAATAATGTTATGTTTTATGAAATAAATCGATTTTTGTGATTGGGTAATACTAAGTATATTTAAGAAAGAAAAAAAATCTATAAAAATCATGTATATTATTTATTACATGCGTAGTGTAATTTAATATTATAATATTATATTATATGTATTACTATACATAACTATCTATATCACCATCACAAGCTCAGCTTAAAAGTATAGATAACTTTTTATTTTATTTAATACTTAAAAACCAAAAGATGTATATACGCATAATAAGTAGTATATTGTAATTATTTTTATAGTAAGGATCTGTTGTTAAAACGTTAACTCGTATAACGCTGCGGCATTATTTGGCGACACTTGCCTTTTCAGATGCAATGAATTTCCAGGTATACATTATATTATGCTGTGCACGGAGTTTGGCCACTGCTGCTGACATCCTCTTCATAGATTGACAGAGTGTATAGTAACGACATGCATTAAAATCGAATTTAAAACAAATTATATATACCTATACTATTCGTGCGATATTCGTTTGGGAAAAGAATTTACGCGCATTAGTCAGATGCAAGCGCATACCTATATCTTGGTGTATATTTACGCGGGCTGTAAACACACACACACACACACACACACACAAACATATATTTATATTATTTGCCGGATGTTTCGCAGTGTTGTAATACGTACACCACGACGGCGTCTTATTTCGCGAGCTAAACGACCGCCGGTGCAGCGCGTCTCCCATGAGAACGTTTTCGTTCTCATATTATCGCTGTATGACGTGTACGCAGTTTTTTCCACAAGATCAACAAAAATACACGTAATGATGCTGCGCACAAAATATAATATTTTATCGATAAGTAATAATATAATAAAAATAAAAATTAATATCCCATAAAAACAGTAAACGTTAATATGAAACCGTTGGGCGTGTTATAGATTATAAACTATATTCTATATGCTATGCTATTCGTTTACAGTCTACATTTACCTATATGCGAGTAGAAGATGTAATAGTTAACTATCATGAATTTATCACGTGTGAACAATTAAAATCATATAAATTGTGTACAGCAGAATTGTTGTACCTTGCAGATATATATTATATATAGGCTATATATAATATTAGACAGGTTAAAATGTCATTAATAGTTGACCTATTGACGACAGTGGAAATATAATATTATATTGTGTTACATTCTTGGACTGAACATTTTAGTCCCAGAGAAACATAATAATATAGTCAGGTACCCATGTGCTGTGCATTTGTGTGAGTGTACTTGTGTACGGCAATGTTATAGTAAACTATTATTATACCTGTGACATACACACATATACGAGAGAAGATATTAAGTATATATTATAAGTTGTAAGCCTCATATTGTTGTGTGCGAGTATGTACATTAGTAAACATTATATTCTAATGACGGTAATTAAAATTACTCAGACTCTGCAAATGTAGACCCCTTGCGGTTAGGATGAAAAGTTATTAGAGTAAACACAAAGTATATACCTACATGCTTTTATACCGGATCGGCTGTTAATAACGAGTATAATATTGTACCAGAGGTAGAGTTGTATTGTGTGCATTGATAATAACCATCATCGATTTAAATTTTAAATATATCAGATAATAGCTATATATATAAATAAACGGATAACAAGCATATCATGCCGTGTGTGGTGTTTATAGTATATACTACTCTTATTGGTAGTACATATCATAATTTAATTTAATTACAAAATGACACTGATTTACCTATAATTATACTTTTTTATATTTACGCTGCGTCTTATGTTATCAATTTGTATACTGCAGAATTAAAATGTATCACAAGTATGGAATCCGCTCAGGTAACACGAGCTAGTTAAAAATATTGAATTCAAATGACATGACTCATCGGCAGACTGCAGTATATTATATTATTATCTAGGCATACATTAAATTTATATTTAAAATTAATATTTAATATATGACTTATAGGTGGTTAGGTGGCAAGAAGTTAAATATAGGTACTCTTAATACTATGTTTACTATTGAATAACGAGAATGATTTAAGACAATTTTGATGAAAAAATATAAAATAGGCATGGAAAAAGAAATAAAATTTAACTCAAACATTTATCAAGTAAACTATAAAGAGCGTGACCATTAAGGAAATTGATAATAATTTGTAATGCGAATAGTCTTTAAGTGTATACTAACTATACATATATGGTATATACTACAAAACTATAACAGTATAGTAAAAGGTATATAAAATATATGTACAATATTGTTTACTGTATAGACACATTAAATATGTTTAGAACATAAAATTAATTAAATTTAATGAGTGAAAATCTTTAAAATATTTGGGTGAAGGACTTAATACAATTATCGTATACATATAGTAATAATAACAATATTAATCACCAGAAGGTGATGTATACAATCCTCAAAAAGGGACCTACACGCACGTGCAATTTCTTTGTATACCTAATTTAATACGCATGGTAGGTAGTAGGTACCTGGTACACTTCTGCGAGTGTGTTTCCTTAATAATATACGATTTCACTACAATTTCTACATGAATTTTGAATAGCATTGTTAGCATAATATTATTTTAATAATGGTAGTATAACATCTAAATAATACGTGTATATATTATGAAAAAGTAAAAAAAAAACAGTATCTATTATATAATATAATTGAATTTGCAGATTTAGTTTTGGTCGATTTCCTTATATATAGAATACAACTATACAAAATATAATCATATGGTAATATATAATAATATAATATAAGTCTAGTTGAAATTGCTGTTAACTGTTAACTATTTAATTTATAGGTGCTACGAAAAAAAAATAAGAATTTATGTGTATACATATATAACATAAATACCGGTTTAATTTAAATAATTTTTTGTTATTTTTAAATTTCACTTAATAAATTAATATTATATTCATTATAAGTATTTTCAAAAGATGTATACATACAGTTAGTAGTATATCCAGTATTCCTGTACCTACATCTTTTCATTGTATTAAATGATCAACAGTAGGTATTCATTTCAAAAATCCATTTTTTCAAGAGATCGTTTTAACATTAATTTGTTCTAAAACCTATATTAAACAAGAATATTAAGAATTGTATAATAATTAATTGTAGTCCTGTGTAAAATATAAAATGGTCATTAAAAGAAAACATCCATATATATAATCAATCTTATTGCCTATTCCAAATGTGTTTTAAACACATTATTCTAATATTTTTTTGGTAATTACATGAAAAAAATTTCAACATTTCCGTATTATTACATTTGTAGTATAATGTTCATAAATAAACACACTTTCTTTACCGCAATGTTATCAAAAAGTATCAAAAAAAAAAAAAAAAAAATTTAAAAATAAAAAATTCTGCGTATTAAAACCTATAAGAGTAATCATCTCTAAGAAATTTAGAATGTGGATGTTGAAAGCACTATTTTAATACATTTATATAGATCACTAGTTATTAGATCAAAACTGGATTACGGATCAATCTGCTACGGAAATTCAAGGTTATAATCTTAGATTCAGTACATATAATGTTCATATAAATAAGATGTTAAATTTGAGACTTAAGAAATAGCCCAACAGTAAGTCTTTTAGGTATTCCGGGGAACTATTATTTCAGTACCGTATAGAACATAGAATGATGTTGTCACTTAACTATATATAGCTCAAATATTATCAAAATCTAATTTATAAACTATTCTTCATTTAAACAAAAAGCATCTTACACTTAAAAAATGAACCAATATATGCATACAGCGAATCCTGCAAATACACAAATCTATATGGATGATGCAAAAACAAAAAAACTATGTAGGGTGAACAGTTGTACATCAAAATATAACTCAATTATTTTAATTCAATTAAACACGAGACATACATTATAGTATCATTTACATAATAGAATATAGCTTTTAAGATATTAAATATTGATATATTTATATACTCTAGTATCAAAATCGACATGTAATAATTTATAAAGCTCTAATGGCACTCCAATAGAAAGTAACTGAAAACAAACTTAGAGAAATAAAACATTCAGTCGAACTCTGGCCAAAACTTAACAGCTTAAGCAGGAAAGAAGAAATCATTATGTTAAACGCAGACTAGGACACATTTGCAATACATGCGTGTATAAATGCATCATTTACTATATTACGTATATATAAGTGCCGGTTTAATGTGCTGACTGCTGTTGAAATCATATTTCGATTTTTATAATATAATAAGTAGTGTAGTATATATTTCTTCATTATAGCAAAAAAAAAAAAAAATAAATATATCAAACAATAAATTTATCAGAATAACATATCTTGCAATTATTGCTCAATCTCTAATCCAATAGGGCTTATAATTGCTTGGGGTGGTTGCAATGCTAGCTTAAAAAATAATTGGTTAATTAAACAGGAGAACTTAATAAAAATCATTCTAAACAAACCGAAAACTTTCCCATCATGTAAATTATTTAAATTGTTTAAAGTATTTGATATAGACAATTTAAACAAAAAAACCAGCAGTATATTTTATTTTCATAAGTAATTTATTCAATATTAAAAATTAAATGTATAACTTAAGAAAAAAAAAATCTTGAAATATAATTCGTAAATACTAAAAAAGCTTCAATGTTTTTCTTACAAATTTAGTTGAGGTCAGATCTCTATAAATATGATTAAAAAATAATTACTAGTTTTTTATAATTATTCATATTTTAAATTAAAATTAAAAAAATTAGTTTTATATAGTAATCTTTAAATTCCCAATATTAAAACGTGATTCTGTTCCTTTATTTATTAATTTTTATTTTTTTTGTAACCTAACCTATATATTTTACAACTTAAATATTTCTTATTATATTCAATTATTTGAAACTAAACTATCTGTTTGGTTTTTTTATCATCATTATAATTTAAAAATATGTTTGTTTTTTCTTTCCTTTTTAGTCAACTGTATTGTCACTAACTAATAAGAACTATTACTCTACTCTACGACGATATTCCTCGGTGTAGAGTAACTTCTAGTAATATTTCTCATATTTTGCTATACCATATATATATATATTATTTCTTGTAACTAGAATAAATAAAAAAATTATTAAATATTAAATATTAAATAAAATAAAAATTTAAATTATTTAAAGTAGGTATTAAGAATATTTATTCCTCACGTCGTAATACATATACACATACCTATATACATGAAGTGCAATATATATAGTATACAAGGCAGGGCCGTTACAAGCGCGCCTCGCTGTGTACCTATACACTGCCATCAGGCCCATCAGGGGAAAGGAATAGATAAGCTTATAATTATACGGTTTTTATGTATTCTAATTGTAAAACATGTAAAGTGGTGAAACATGTAAGACGCGGTCAAGGTAAGTGAAACAGATGGATACAGGTGTATTCGTACAATGATGAGCGTAAATACAATAGTCTACGAACGTAGTTTATATTACTATGTGTATATATATATATATATATATATATATATATTATCATTTTATTGTGTGTATATAGGGTGTACGTACGTAATATATTAAACGAGCTTTGAGAATATATATCATAGAGTATAATATCCAAAACAAAATGCTATAATAAATTTTACTGTGGTGCTCTTAGTTTCTAAGTTAAATTTAAGATATCAGCGTGTATTATAATACAATGAGTCGAGATTAAAGGATGTGAAGTTTAAAAACACGTCCGGTAGAGTATGTATAATACGTGCTTTATAAATACTATTGACGTGAGGGACGGCATTGCATGTAATTATTATGATTGAAAAAATAACAGTAACCGACTACCCGTACTGAGTATATGGTTTTTGTTATATTGTACGAACCATATAGTCATCACGTGTGTGAATATAATATGGTCGGGGGAAAAAAACTCCATCCGTGAAAATGTCTCTCGGGAAATCGGACGTCGCGGCCGCCAAGTCCCGTTCCCGTATATATGTATTCGCGGTATTCGGTGTATAATAATAACATGCCATGATCGAAGAAGTATACATAAAATGTATCTATATATATATATATATATATATATATATTAGTTGTTATTTAAAGCTAATAAAAATAAAAAAAATTAATAAAAAATATACTATGTATAAAATACAAATTGTATAAGTACACGTAATATTTTTTATGAAGTTATCGCCCGACCGCGGTTGCACGCACCGAAACGATAAGAAGATATCAGTATATATTAAAATAGGTGCCTGTAAAGCTACAGCAGTACAGCTACAGAGTGTTATAACTGGCACACCTATATGTGTATAAAATATATTCGTAAACGCGTACATCATAAAGTCTCGGAACGATAGATGAAAAAAAATGCATAATACACGGTGTAAAAAATCTGAACGCAAGAATTATACGTCAAATATCGAGTCATGCACGTATAAAATATAGGTAATAATATAATAGTGTATTAATAGGTATGCGCGCAAGCAACCATCAAACACCGCGATCGCAAACATCCTCCGAAACGATATTTCATATACGCTCGCGTATACAATATTAAACAGACTTATCGGCCGTCAACCGCATACATGTGTGCGCGCGCGCGCGTTTCTTTTCAAAATCAATATTGGAGTGTTTCCTCGTCGACAGGTACACCACACTATCTCGTACACAGAAACTCTCGCACGTGTACGTCGTACCTATACACAATGTAATATAAGTTATATATTATATGAAGATAATAGACGGCCGTCAGTATAACCATTGATTATAAATACTAGTATTTATAATCAATGGTATAACGTTAGAAAAATGAAAAACGGTATACGGGTATATAGTATAGATAGTGACGCGATGATAAATCCAATACTATAATCTTACCTCCGGTCGAAGAGAAAGAGACAGTTTATTATTAGATGTTACGTATTATTATTATTATTATTATTTTTATAAGATTATTATTTTACGTCGTTGTTGCAGTGCGTTTTCTAAAACAAACGTCTGCAGGGTCCCCCCAGCTCGCGACCACCCCTTTGTGAGGCCTTCCTCCCCACACTGACCCGTACCAAAGCCATCATCCCCACAACGATCGTTTGGACGGTAAATGGTGGTGGCGGGAGGGGGACACTCCGTACAGTCGTCCGCGAACGTGCGGGTGTGGAGGTGGTGCGCGGCGGCGGTCATGTAACCGGCGGCGCAAATCAATCGAGAGATCGGCGGAGATTGGCGCGGAGGGGAGGACTCGGCGAGCTGTGCGCGCGTCCGGATTGGTCGGGCGCGTCTGTACCCGGTTGCCGGGCGCGTGCGCGTCCGTACGCGCGTGCAACCTGTCCCACGCCGCGCGCGCCCGACGTCGACGCGTCGTCGCCGCCGCGGCAGTGCTGCTGCCGACTGCCGTGTCCGACTATCGCGGTGGAGTTTGCTCCGAACGGACCGTGACCATCGCGCCTGCGTCCGCGTACCACACCGCACGTAGACGTTCGCGCGTCGAATATTGTTGCACTGCTCTGTTCGTCTCGAGCGTGCGCCCGCTCTCATCGCTATTTTAATTATTTTATTTTACACCGTAATAATATTTATTTCTTTGTTTCTATTATTATTATTATTTTATAATAATATATATCCATTCGACACTGTTGCCCCATCCTACGAGGAGGTGCGCACAACGACTTTCGGCCCCGACGTATCAACCAGGTGCGCGCGTCCGCCGCGGCCCATGAAGAGGAGGCGTCCGTGAACGAGCTTTCGCCAGCCGCTCGCTACCAGGTAATACACAATGCCTACATTACAAAATCGATTATCTGATATAAATATGTGTCGCCACTCGTTATCGCAACAGTCTCCCCCTCCCCCTCCCCCGGTTTTCCAATCATCCATTTGGCAATTATACAATAACATATTCCGTCTCGTGGTGTGTCTACAATCTCTCGTCGTTATCGCACCTACAGACTGTAGTCTGCGCAGACCTATATGTTTTGTAATATATCGCGTACGTGCGTCAGTTAAAAATACTTTTATTTTCTATTTTCTGTCGTGTTTGCACATATCATTATTATTGCGGCTCAACTGACTATTTTCGTAGAGACATCGTTTATCTCTCTGAGGCGCCTATAATATTTTCTCCGAATAGTCCAGAGATATCCCAACAATGTTGTTAATTATAATCATCATTGGCTTTCCGTATTTTTCCACGGTACCGTATTTACGAAACAATTTGGTAGGTATATTATGTTTGATAATTAATATTTTAAATTAGTGACTACAGGTAATCTCAGTTCCGAAATTCCGTGTTTGTCTCCCCCCTCCCCCCATATCGTCGCATATGGTAATTCATTTATTATCGAGTAGGTACTTTGCGTATACGTGCGCGGGTCAAAACCAAGAGAGTGAGAGAAAATAACTTTTTGAAATTCCAAAAATTCCTCTTTCGACATGGATCCAATAATAATTGTTATTATTTTGTAGTTTTATCTGTACATGATTTTTTCGGGTATTCCATTTACGTGGAGTGCTATCGAATTGCATAGATGATTAGCCGACTGCCTTTTACCGCGCAAAATCATACACCTATATTGTATAGTCGATTCGTCGCGGCGTTTATGATATATTTACCTTCAGAGATATGTCACACCTGCTTTATCATAATATTGTGTTACACTAATCTAACGGTGGTGGCGGTGGCAACGAGACGGCATAACCGTCCGGTAATAATAATATTAATAATAGTTTAATACTCTAATATACCGATGTGTACCGACAAGCTGAACGCGACACATAGGCAAACCGTTGAAAGTACGTGAGATGTAGAATACGTGTAAATACAACACGGCTACGTGTATACTATTCAACTAACTATATAATTTATATACTTATGTATAATATATGTATGTGTGTGTGTATAGCACATATTATATGCGTTGCGCAGAATCGACCTGGCGCTCGTATGGGTTTATGCGATAAATTTCGTTCGTAAATTCCTCCGGGGTCAGATAATTTGAATAACAACACAATAGTAATATAATAATAATATCCGACTGTGTAGACGACCCCTTTTTTCCTAGAGGGACCATCAAACCCGCTCGCGCCGCAGCATTCCAAAACTGGATAGCGTGTGCTCGGTGATCCCGGAACGACCAGCGAAAGGGTACGCGCGAAACACGTTTGGCATCTGTTTTACGTTCGAAAACGATTCATCCGGAAGTTTTGCTCTTCGATCTCCAAACACTATACTCGATCGTGTATATCGACCCTGGTGGTATCAGCCTCGTATTTAAAGGGTTGCAGGTGATGAATGTAAACTCTCCTGCCCTCCCGGAAAATATTGTCGTGCGATTGAAGTGTGTTTTTGCCTTAATTTCAATTGAAAAAAAATAAACATGGGCCTATCAAGAGCAAAAAAATCTAAGGGGAAATGCCCTAGGAGCCTGTAAAATTACCTGGGAAAATGATTGTTTAGATGTAGGTATAATAAATGTCAATTAAAAAATTTCAGTTAGATGAAGATATTGTTATTGCTATTAGTACCTAATAATAATAAATTATGCTCAGCGCGTATGGAATAAGTAGAACTATATTCTAGCTGAAAAAAATTCAGTGCATTTTTATCATAGCATTGGATTTCTCCGAAATTTAACAAACATATATTACTCATATTTTATTATTTATTTTTGATCATTGCCAATATTCTTATAACTGTAATCTTACCTGTTTTTAAAATTTTTCACATTGCATGTATTAAAAAAAAAACCTAAATAAAATCTATTATCCTTATTTTTGCTCTAGGTAAAATAGCTAAGATTTGGTTATTTTTCAAGTTATAAATCACAAATTTTCTCATACCATATCAATGAAAGTGTTAACACAAATCTTTAAAGTTGGTAAAAATGTAACGTTATCCCTAATATAAAAACGACATCTTTATTATTCCGATGTTTTCAATATATTATGAGACCATATTTACTGTACTTGAAAAAGTGTTTATCAAAATTGTTTTATGACCAAATAAATTATATTAATGTGGATAAAATGTATCTAATACATAATGTTGTTTTCAATGATTTGTTCCTATGACCGGGCGTCACTGATACTTCTATTTATGTTCTGCTCCGCCCATCTTTGGAACAAAAAAAATATATCAAATACATCAAAAGGACAGTAATTAGTGATTTATCTTTAGCATCAAATATATAACGCATCGTACTCGCAGGGAAAAAATTCATAAACACAATGCCTCACGATAACATGTGCGTACGAAAAGCCTCAGAAGACCCGTCGTGATCAATATATACCTATATTGTGTTTAAGAATATAATATAATATATTTATATATTATACACGTATATATAGTATATAAATAGTAAATACCCTAAAGCTGCTGGTACTTTGGCAGTCTTCGCTGTTAATGCATAAATCCAATTATACAGGTACCAATCCTATAACGTCACGACTTCACGGGTGAAACACATTTTTCAGTCGGTTGCCGTGTACAGAGTATGGTACGTGTGTTAGTTTGTGGGAGTTAATATTATTTTCTGAAAGAGAAGGAGCGTGGCGTTATCTGCGTTATTATAGGTACCAAGTTAAAGTTAACACTGAGTTAATATTGTTTTTTCTTTTACTCTTTTTCGCTTCGGAGGTCCAAAGGAGAATGTTATTAATACATTTTTTTATCTGATATGAATCCGGAAAATACGCAGTCGACAATAATCTGTGAGCCTGTATCCCGATCACAATATGAATCTCGAGCTGACTGACTGCAGAGATAATATTTAAGCACTTTGTGCTGATTAAAATATAAACGAAAACGCCACGCAGGCGAGAGAGACTAGTAACGTGTTATAATACATCTGGTTATTATTTACACGGATATTGACGGATCCGAGTCCCGAGAGTGCGAGTGAAACAATAGACGCCACTCGAACGCCGCCGACGGTTCATCTTGTGTAAGCAAATAATATATTGTGTGTATTTTACTATTATTATTATGAATATTGGGAGCGTTCTCGTGCGACTATGACACAATATTTAAAAATAAAAACAAATAACACTCAGGTGATAAATCTAAAGTACACGTGCATCCGCGATAGTTCGTGTATACAGCGTGTTTGCGATCGCATTATTACTTAACGGCGACGGCGGTGGTCCAGCGGCCGATGTATGATAAAAATAAAAGCAATACGTCGCAGTAAGAAGAAACAGTGGTAACTAGTAACATTTAATGCGGTATTGCACTTAAAATATTATCTTAAAATAGACATGTATATACTTACCTACTTATATTTAACGAATCGATTAAAATTATGATTCGTTGTATAAAATGATTGTTCAAAAAATGTGTATTTTCCGTTTTTCTCACTTATATAACTTAAATTTCAGAATATTATACCCAATTATAGATTAGAAAAAAAATGATTAACTCAACGCTTTTATATTGGTAAAAATTATCGTTTGCAAAATTCTTGCTTACATCGAGCGGATATAAAAATTTTGCAAATGCAGACATCTGAGCCCTACAATTACTGATAAAACTTCGATTGACGTGGATCGTACATTTTCCTCGGAAGTATAGTATTATGCACATCTGGCAAACATGTTTTTTTTTGTTTTTTTTTTCTGTTTCGCGTCGAAATCAATTGTCAACACTAGAATATATGGTAGGTTTGTACAAGTAAACTATATATCGGTCGCAGCGGCATAAGGATGAGAGGCGTCGTCGAAGTTGTCGCACCGGGAAACGGAATACACGGTAAAAGGGCGCAGCTTTATTATTCTTTGTCGCGTTTTTTTTTTCGTTCAATTTTTATCTTCTAAACAAACGTGTATAGTCGTCATCGTCGTCACAGTCGCAATATAACGTATTAGCTGAAGATAACAAGAGCACACACACTCGCGCACGCAAATACGTGTGAGTACGCGCTCGTCCGCCGGCCGTGTGTGTAGAGTTCCTAAAAGTGATCGCAGAAAATTATCCGCCTTATCTTAATGCCTTTCAAATATTTCGAATCTCTATATACTCCAAAACAGAAAAAAACAATTTCATTAATCTTGTTTCTTTAAGCGATATCAGTCTATCGTAGTAGTCGTGCACTACCTAACCTACCTGCGATACCCGGGCAATTATTTTACTCTGTGCATGACGATATTATTATGCTCAATAACGGACATCAATTGGTACATAAGGTTAGTTCTGATTCAAACGTTATTATGATAAATGTATAGACAGTAATATAATAATATTGTAAATATGCTGAATTCACCTGCGTCGGTAGACACTATATCTATAGTTTATTATTTATCATTATCGTTATTTATTTGTTTATTTTGTTGTCAGCCCTTTTTTATTAGCTGTACGCGTGTAAGTAGTAATACAACTGCCCTAATGTTGTTTTCGTTCCGTTCATTCAAATATATATATATATATATATATATATACATATAACAAATTGAAATTTAATGTCGTCTATGCACTAGACATGATCTTAAAATTAAATAAAGAAAATAAATAAACAAACAAACCCGAACATTTGCGTATTTTGATCGGCATACGCACGAAATAGTATATTGTGTAGCAAGGGTGGAAAGTGAGCAATTTCAGTCGCGGACGACGCGACATGCATTTAATTTTTCTCAAAACAAAAATTAGCTCTCCGCACGAGCTACATATATACTATTTTTTGTTATGCTTATTACCTTTATTAATGCGACAAAAGTAATAAGTAACACAAGTATCGTTATGAACTTTGAAAATGAAAAACGTATTAAGACTTGCCCATTGTGCAAAAACATTGTATAACGTGGCAAGCGGAAAAGTCCACTACATCATTTATGTACTTGTATACATTTTTCTTCTTTGTATATATAATTTTTTGCAAGCGTTATGGACGGTAAACAGTCTTTCCCTGCCCTATTGTGCCAAAAACTAGTATTTCCACCCGTAAACGCGTTAGATAGAAATAAGTAATTTTTCGCCATGTTTAGTAGCATCGAAAATTAAACTTACACACGGGACAAAATAGTGTTTTTTTTTTGTGTATGTAACACTCGTGGTGGTAGTAGTAAGGCAAACTAACAAAGTTATTTCTTTCAGCAATCGCGTAGGTATATTATATAATTTTGCATTCTCTATCAAAAGTTAAAAAAATAACAATAATAACGGTTATAATCGGTATTACACCGATTATAATTTGAGCTGACCTTGGCAAAATAACACACTCTCATAATATTATTTAACGTTCTTCAACCAGCGTTCCGGGTTTTTCATTTTTCTTGTAAAATGTATTATTTCATCATGTTGTTGCTCGTCGTTCGATGTCTAGTGTGAAATCGGAGGGAATTCAAAACGAATGTGCTTAATCTGTTTCTATCGTGTTCAGAGCTTTTCAAGTCTTATTAAAGATAAACGTCGTCGTGTACACGCTCATACACACACACACACATACACACACATTGATGTAGCTAATTTCTCGAGTGATCCATCGTGCGGCTTCCGCCACAACCAAACACAATCACTCTGGCAAATTTATTATTTATTTAATAATTCTTTTCTTCCGCGATGTCCCCCTAGCAACAGGACCCTTCACGCTCGAGAATCCGCGGGGCGCGTTTGATAATCCCTAATTTCCATATCTTTTCATACGATTTTTATTATCGTTTGTCAAAGGTCATCGGTGTAACAAAATATAAAAAACTGGTCATCCTTCTTTGCGCGTTATTATATTATTATTTCTTCTTTTTTTTTGATATGCGGAAGTTATAAGTATATTCGCTGTGGTACAACGTATGCCTAACCCTTTGAATCAAAACCGTTACACACGCACACCTTGTATTTATATATACGACGGCGACGACGCTATACCCCTGCTGCTCCCTTTTAGCCGGGCCATAAATCATCGGAAACGTTTCCGGCGTCGCGAACAAAACGCACTAGAACCGTCCGGACAATCAGTGTATGAGATCGCCGACTGATACGTGCTTTGGTCGTTACGTCCAGATTTCGGACGGCCACGACGGTGCCAGCCAGTCAGCTCGAGACGGCGACGGTCCACATGTATACATATCTATATCGATTTTATGCAGTTTAATCGCGTGTGTTAGCATCGAACACAGTTATTATATAGGAGCACATATTTATAATATGCTGTATAGGTGTGCCGAATATAATGTCGTTTATTTATTTATTTATTTTTGCAACGTTCACCTCGATATGTTCACGTCAACTGCGGGAATGCGACAACGACGACGACGGCTGATATGATTAGTACCCATTATCCCCTTTATAAGCTGTTTGGTGTAATTTCGTTACGGCTGTATTTTTGTTTTACATTTTTTTTTCTTCTACTCGTTTCCGTTTCGAAAATTCCGCGCCCCAGTCTGGTCTCGGTCCCTCATGCCATTCTCATCGAACGACACGCCGACACCGAGAGATAGCAGGATATAACGTATATATTTTATACGACGGAGGATATGATGACGTACACTTGTGAGGATGCGTCCGGTCATGTACGCGCGGAAACGGGAAGAAACCCGTACAAATGCCGCCGTCGTTCCGTGCATACTATGTATATATGAGGTGCACCAGATACATTATAAACGACTATAATATATAATCGTGTGTGATTATCGTATACTCGAGTGACGTCGTCGGTTGTGCCTACACATATTAATAAAGGTGTGCTACCTGTATCCGCGTGTACATATATACTATTATATAGAACCTACGGTTAAAATAATAGTTTTAATAGTAATAATAATAATAATAATAGCAGTAGTAATAATAAAAAAAAATAATAATAATAACGAACACGCGTGATGGACCAGTTGCTCGACGCATCGTTGCGCGTACGTGTGCATGAGAAGAAGAAGAAGACATTGCACACACACACACACAGGATGTGGTCCGGTCCGACGTTTTTTTAATTTTATTTTTTATTTTTTTCCTGCTCCCCCTTCATCCGGACAGATAAAACCCACCACCGCCTCTCCCAGCGCACAGTTATTCTGCTCCACCGCACCGCCGCCGCCACCACCGTACCCGGTCCAGAAGCCGAAAACCGGATACTTTTCATTACAAACACGTAGACAATAGAACGGAGACCCCATCTCACGGCGGCAGATACGCGACGCGCTCGTTGTTCTGATGACTCTTCTTCCCTCTTTTGTCTTAAACGACGACGACGACGCACATTGCGTACCTATAATAATAATAATAATAATAAATATACGTATGTGTGTAAAGGTAAACGTGTACCTTCTGTGTATTATATAGTAAATGCGACACGCGGACGAAACAATATAATAATAAGAATAATAATAGTAATAAATATATATATACATAATATAATGATTTCCCTGACGTTCACTCACTCTCCTCGCATCTTTTGTCTATACAATATAATGTATTTACAATGTCACGACTGTGCAAGTTCGTGTTTGTTATGTGTGATGCGACAACGATAAACGCGTCCGTTAAAAAACAACCGAAGACCCGGGGGAGCGGGGAAAAACGGTTTGCAATGTGGTTTTCCCAACGGGTGCGAGGAAATATTTCTTCGGCGACTGTCAGGCGCGAAGGCGTGTAAATATTGTGTACGCGCGTATACATTCCGAAAAAAGATTTTTGCTTTCCTCTCTCTCACTCTTTCTAGTATAGGTGCTTGGGGGTATGAATGGGATTGCGCGTAAATCAAGATAAACACGAGTTATAACAAAAACACGGCGACAACAACACCACCACTTTTATATAATATACGTACAAGTGGACAGTGGAAAAAAAGGCTGTGGCGGCGGCGCCCCGCACGGCTACGGCGGCGGGTCAATTACACGCCGATAAAACGTTGTCGCCACCACCGACGCGACCTGTTGTAGTAGTATAGGTAAACACAATGTAAACGCGGTATACACTTGTAGATACACTATGTGCTATAATATACCACTGTAAATGCGTTCGAATGCGCGACGACGTTGTCTGGACATTGGGGCGACGGACACGAGATTCCGGTACAGCACGCGCTCCTCTTGCCGCCTCGATGGCGACAGAAAAGGTGAACCTCGTCCCGGTGGCGGCGCAATCGATCCGTATTATACACCTAAATAGGTACAATAAGTTGTTATATCACTATACTGGTTGTTGTTGTCGTGTACGTTTACGTGTATGTATGTGTGTGTGTGCATGTGTGAGCCGTACACACCCGATCGGTCGAGGACGTGCCCCGTTGGTGACATCATCATCACATCATCATCATCATCATCATCATCATAATCATTGGCCGCCACCTTTGCTTAGGTACCTACCCCGTACACGAATTTTCCCGTTGCATCTCGCATCGTGCAGAGCTCCGAATTCCTGGAACCTTTCTTGGATTTCGGGTTCGAAAGCTTTGCCGAACACCATATATATAATTGCGCTTATCCCCTCGACTTTGAAGTTGCCGCAGTATATACTGCACACGTAATTATTTGTATTTGTTGTTGTGTTGTATTATAGAATTCAATCTTCAATTTTCTGCATAAAAAACTTTTATTGGAAGTATTTTTGAACGGTATTAATCTATTCTTGAAGTTTATTTATTTACTCGACACATATTTAACTATGAATTTATATATACCTTTGATTATTTTTATGAATACGTCGGACGAGGGAAAATAGTTGTACCTAGTATTTGCACCTGTGCATCTTATTAAACTTTACCATTTACCTTTTAATTATATATAATATATAAATGTATTATATTTGGATACGTTTTGAACTAATTATTTTTGTTCACGGCCAACCACCAAAACGAATAATATAGGTTTTAATTTCGCAGTTTAAAATTGAATTCAGTCCTTTTCTACTTTCCTGCAGATTTGACAACAGCATTATTAGAATTTTTGACTTGTTAATTATCGAATATTTGTTTTCAATATCGTAACATATTACATCCATAGTAGGTATTATACAGGATACGTAAAATTATTAAGTAATTAAAATTAAGAAACTAGCAAACTGGTCGTTTCGGGGGTAGAAACTTCTTGCAGTGCATCGGGTACATTATATGCTCTTGCAGCGGATAACATATTATAATTTATCGACGGTTTTCTTGGTCAAAACGTTTTGTGTTCTTGGTCGGTTCGTTACACTGAATAATACAACGATGTCCAATTTACAATGCCAATGACAAAAGCACCATTTTTGTATATATATATGTACTTTACAATATGTATATAAACGCACAAAAAACAACTGAATTACTTGGGAACACACATTTGCGACCGTCATTTCCCTTGCTTTGCCGTGGTCCGCCTCGGCCACGTACATAATATATAGTATATATAAATATATGTAGGTATATACATTAATATATATTTGTATATAGGTACGTTCTTCTATATGCATTGCTTACGTAGGTATAGGTAGCCGTATAGGTATTTCTATTATGTGCAGGCAACGTCGAGATTTATTTCCAGATAAATGAGCGAAATTACACTTTTCGCGTATATACGCAATCACAAATAATCGTCCACAGCGCATTCAAGGACTTTTTGAGCGCAGAGGAAAGACGATATTTTTAAAAAATAATTCTCTTCCGTAGAACGCTTGTGCGGATAAAAACATTTTTTAATTTTTTATCTCTGTCGCGTATTACATGTTCAACCGGCGATAACGTGCTCGCCAATACGTATATTATTATTATTACTATTATATATGTATAATGTATATATATATATATATTCGCGTACATTATAATGTTATCGAGCAAAACAAAACTTTTAATCCGCTTTATTATGACGTGTTTTTTAGTGTATCGCATCAACTTATTGTTTTAGTCTCAATTGTCTCGATTGTCCGCGAAAATCTCGAATAATCACGATTACATCATGGCGGTATGACGCGTTGTAAACGTGTTTAACTTTTCTGGCGTGAAAACCGAAGAATCTACAAAAATATTTATATTGTTGCGGATTTTTATTTTTTGTTTCCTGTGGAAATATATATATATTTCCAAAAACCATTGTCTATGATTATTTATTCATGATGTTGTTGTAGGTATATATAATACATCGTATATAATAGGTTTGACGTGCGCAAGAAACTTTTAAAGTAAACCGCTGACTCGTCGTCATGTCATATTACTGTTATACGTACCGCCGCAGTCGCAGTGTAATATAGACACACACACACACATATATATATATATATATATGATAATCTATATATAATATAGGATTTATTGGTTTTTAAGTGTGTGTGTGTCGAGCGACGTCATTTTTTTAATGACACTCCATCTGCGGCATGTGCTGTCCTGTATGTTGTAATCATCATCATGTATTTCGGAATACTTGGGGGGGAAAAAAACAACAACAAACTATTTACACACATAAGCTATGTCAAAAGAAACGCGCGCTGTGTTTGTCGGAGCCAGCTCTCGTGTGCGCGCGTGCTGGCGTGTACTATACGTATATGTGTATATATATATATATATATATATATATATAATATACCTGTATAATACGCTTGCCTGTATTAAAATATTAAAAAACGACAAAAAGGTGTTTGCGTACAGTGTACCATTATCATCTTTCGGCGTGCAGCAATAGCAGTACCTATATAGTAGTATTAGTTGTATGTAGTGGGTGTTATCCAGGTGACTGTGCAGCTGTACAACAGCAGCACGTGCCCCGCAGATCATTGCTCTGAAAACAGCTGCGCGCATATAGCTGACATGTAATTATTATTAATGCATCGGTAAAAAAAATATATATACTATATTATATAGTATTTGTGTGTATGTGTGTTTTAATTTTCGGTTAAACCTTTTACCTGCAGCGCACGCGGACTCTCCCGCACAATCCGTTCGGTGACGCCACGTGCAATAAATGTTCAAATATAACAGAATATTATATACCTCTACTTATACGTACAAATTATACGTATATTCTGTATAAATATATGATTTGTAAATAGTATATATTCATTAAGTATAAAGTCGATCGGGTGTGAGAGTTGAGTTGCGCGTCGTTTATCGTATCCGATTCATTTTTGTTTAAATTAATAATTCGAATAGTCTATAAAAAAACGAGTCCGTATAAAACCGCGTAGTCTTGTGTAACAGTTATGGAATTATATCTATTATACGTTTGTTCTTCAAATAATAATAAAAAACCCACAAGTGTCTGTGTACCTATATATAATATATATATATAATAAGAGTGTCACACCTTCGACTGATTGCCAAACATATATATATATATATATTATATAGATATATTCTTATATATTATGGCCACAAGGTGTACCGGAAAGACGTTTCACAACAAACGTAATATAAAAGTGTCAGAACACTATAGTTCTCTGCTAGCTGCTACCTACACCCGGTATATTATACTATAGTTGTATATAGTTATTAAACGCACGTATAGAGGACCAATTGATAGAGATCGCGTAATATTACACTCGATTAAGATATTGTTGCGTGGTCGGAGGTTCGACGATGCAATTTCATCTCATCTATGACAATATTATATTATATTGTTCTTCGTTTAATACGTACACAAAATTAATACAACTACGTGGAACGAAATTGACCATAATTACATAAGCAATGTAGTTACCACCGAGTGCGAGTTGTATCTACATATATATGTTATGTATTTGTCGGACAAAAAAAGAAAATGGAAAAAATGTAGAAAATTCCCGAAGATATTTAAATAAGTACTCACTATGAGGTATATTATATTTATATATAAATAATGAGATGTTTACCTATAGTATCTATAATTTTTTTTCTTCTATTGTTCATTTTCTGAACTGATTATAGTGCACGTTCGATCAAAATACTGTCGAGTCAACGATTTTTTTTTCTATTTAAGTGTGTACATGATCGACGGACGACGATTGTATATTATATGTATTATATACTATGAAGTGAACACCTAAGGAGAAAAAATTTAACTCTTCGCTTGGTAATCTGTTAAATTTTGAATTTGTCTGTACGTTCATGTAGTCATATTCCATGGACGATTTACAATCATGTGTTCGTTACGTTGTATGATACCAAACGATTTCCAATAAAAAATTGTCACACAGCAGATATAGCTTACGAGGTGCGCTCGTAAAACGCGTGTAAATAACGTTTACGGTTTTCTCTATCTCTCCCACAGTCTATACCTATGCCCGAGTAATACGATAATATAGAATAATAATAGGCTGCCTCAATTACCCGAGCAGTGCAGTGTTGTAGTCGCGAGAAATTTATCATCTTGCGGTCGACCGCCGCCACCGTGCCGTCGTGTTTTACTGTGTAACACAATAACTCCATAATAATCTATATTATACGCGTTTATCGTAGACGGTGATCTGTCTGGCGCGCACGTGTTTATTATATTACATACGTCATAATATAATAAAACGTATTATTATTATATCGATATCGTTTCCTTGCATATCTATCCAAGACGAGAAATAAATAGCGAAAATTATGAGGGGGGGGGAAGCCATGAAGGTCATGTTTACATGTGTGTGTGTGGTAGATCTAGGCTACCGGGTTTTGTGAATAATATTATTTATCTATTTATTATTAGAAATCACAGATCGTCCCTTGCTGTAAAGCGACTATATACTAATGAGATTCTCATCCCGCGAAACATGTAAAAAATGTATTGTACTTTAAACATTCATATTTCATTTTGGCTTTGCGCAATGGATTGACAAAATAATAAGTTGTATACGCACAGTGTGATTCGGCATTGAAAACCATGAATGTTGTCTCTTGCGCAAGCATCGCCGTCTCGCGACGTGCAAGGACGTTTTCGCCCATAAGTTACCAATAACGGACGAACAGTGCTGAGCAGTATAATTATTAATCATTATATTATATTATTTAAAGGTTTGAGATACAGAAACCATCTACTGACACGTCGCGCAGAAAAAGAGCGATTAAACCGTTAACTATGTATACCTATGTATATTGTTTTTATATATATATATACTTGTCAACGAATGTGTATATAGTATAATATACCACTTATAGTTAAGTTATAACATTCGTATCGCGTAGACGTGCTTCGTGGATCATCGGCGAAGAAAATAAAATTGAAATCATTTGTGCCAAATTAATAAACTCTTCAACCCGAGTATATATATATACGTGTAGATATTGCATCGGCAATTTTAAATAATAAATTATTATGTTGAATTTCAAACTAAATCCATCAACGGTGATCGATATATGAAAAAGTTGTAATATTTAAAATCGTGTATTTCCACGGAAATTAATCTAACGTTTGCCTACAACGAAAAGCCGGCTGATGGGGTGACATATATTATTTCCCTCTAGTTCGCTTCTGCTCCTCCCACGAAACTGACGCCCGCGCGGTAGTTATGGTTACGGATAGTATAAACCGTATGCGACATGTAGTCGTTTCGAAAACAAAATAAATGATATCCTCGTTTACAAAATAATACCATACGTCTTGTGTGTTTTATAAATACATACTTATACGGACGGATATTTAACGCGAACAATGTAATAGCTAGGTAACACGTTATCATACGACATCAGTATTCCGTGTCGACATTGCTGACGACTCATATGCTGTAATCCGTCTTATAAACATATTCGGACCCATTTGACACTCATTGAAGACACTGGTGTGACCATCAACACCGCACCACCGACCGGCGTCAACGTTATCGTATATATATTATAGTGCCGAATCAGCATCAAGTTGGTTTTTTTTTTTGGGTCATACGTGTGCTGCGCGTATATGTGTATAGGCATGTGTATATTACAGTACACACTCGTGTGTCCGTGTGTTACAATATTATTGTTACAATAGTATATACGCGCACGCGGCCGTTCTAATTTTTCGATCAAATAATAATCTGAATAATAATTTATTCAACAATAACGTCGATCTGTGTGGCGTGCGCCGAAGCCTCACGAGCAATAATATTTTTTCTTGGAATATGCCCGGCACACCAGTACCCTATTGCTGCTATCGCCATTGATTATTACCAGTGGTGTACTTAGGTCCTTCTTATGATAATAGGTTAAATGTATATTTCACCCATTCTTATATATATAAAAAAAAAAAAAAAAATTGAAAATCGTCTAAAAAAGATATTATGTGATATCTGTACAATAATATTATTAATGTTAGGTACATTTTCTATTATACTCGTAAAATAGTATATTATAATATTTAAATACATAGACATTAGAAATATTTATTTAATCAAATCAATGTTTTAGTGATTATTAGTCACAGCTGAACGAATTCAGTTTAACATTTTTAAAAATATCATACTTAATAATCCGTTTGTGGTCAATGATAAATGATGTATGCATAAGGGCGGGAGTACCATCACCGCATGTGCAGCAGTGGCATGAGCACAACCCGGAAGAGCGTGGCTTCGAACCCCGAAAACGATCGTAAAATATGTATAATACATGGTCAACGACGTGCTGCGTGTGTATACATGTTATTGTATATGTATAAATACAATGTAATTATGACCGGAATGATTCGTAGACAAGAAAAATGTGTAATTCCTATTGGATACGCGTGGGTTAGCTAGCGCGCAGACGGTGCAGATTATATACTCGATGGTACGTAATATCTGATTAGGACTTCGAGACGGAGGGGAACAAATATTAAACGTACCTATATAATATCAACGTGCATGATGTGAGTCGTATATTAAATATATATATACACTATAGAAGTAGGTACATCATGCCAGGTAAATGGAAAACCAACTATACGTTTCCGAAAGATTGACCATGCGCGCAGAGACGAGTCCAAGGCGAGGAAAAAGAAGAAAACGGGGAGAAGAGGAGTTACGTCTTGCACACACTCAGTCGGGGGACGCCGGCAGCGGCGGCGATGTAATCATTGTCGGGCGATCTTGAGAAAAACTGGTCTTTCACCTCCCACCTCCTCACCGATGATGATGACGATGACGCCTATGATGTGCCCGTTTGCTGTGTGCATGCACAGGGGGAACGGTGGGCTTAATTATTACCGTCGGCCGTGTCCTCCATGACCATGTCCGTGTGTATGCGGGCGCGTGTGTGTGTAGACCTTTATTTTATTATTCTTGTATGTGTGTGTGTGTGTGTGTGTTGTTTCCCATCAATGACCAGCATCCGTCGCCATCTTTGATCACACACATGCGCGGTCCTACATATAATATTATATACATAGTAGTACCTGGTATACCTTGGGAAAAATCCTGCTGGCCGAGCTCGTATGTACATAATATAATGTACGCAATTATTGTACTTGGACAGCTCGTAAGTGTACGTATATACTTGTGTGTTTGCGTGTGTGTGTGCAAAGTACGTCATCATACGTATGCGTGCTCGCCTTGTACGGTTCACCGGTCCTGCCAGTATAATATATAACCACATAGTTCTATGAGATTATTATTGTTATTATAATTGTATTATGATAATAATTTTTTTCTCCGTAGTTTTCCTTCTTTATTTTATTTGTACATCATGATGAGTTGCGTAGTTATGCGTATACTTATACATAATATATATTATACATGTACACATTTCAGCGTAAACACGCGGATGACTTAGCGTGGAATACAATATAAATAATAATTATACTCTCTCATCTTTGAAAATATTATAATTTAACGCAAAATCCGGAAAAGACCTAGAGAAACGTCAAATACGATTATTATTATTATACACCGTCGCACGATATCCCAAGAAATGTATTACGCCGTGCGATTCGTGTCGAATAATATACACGCACGTACTACACTCATTTATACTCGCTGCAACAAATAACATATTATAACGTTGACTTATTAGCCAATCCACTTTCGGCCCCCGCCACCGCTGGTTTAATAATCGCGAAGCTGTCATTATTATTGTTGTGTATACACACACACGCGAATACGTGCATGGTATCCAAGGGGGTAACAAACATCCCCCATCGAACTCGTCTAAAGGGCGCCACCCCACAGCGCCGTGAACATTGTTATGTTTGTGTGGGTACACCACCCTCACTCGTTTTATTCGGAGCTTACCTGGTTACACACCGATAGGGGAAAAAATGAAATGAGAAAAATAAAGCGAATATAAAAAACCGACCACCGTGGTTTGAATCGCCTCCGCAGCAGGCCGAGTAATTGGATTGAAAGCTACGGTTCTATGATTAATACACCGGTCGACAGAAAAACAGATTTTCAACACCTTTGTACCTACACAATATACTTATTGTATAATATATAGTGTAGTATATACGACCGGACTCCGATACGATTGCTTTTTACTAGTGGTGCGCGTACAACACTATATAATAATAATAATAAATTATTAATAATACAAAATATGCAGTGCGCGTGTTAATTATTATACGCAATGGAAACGTATTATATAATGGCAAGAACAAAAGACAAAACAAACAACGTAAATAACGTCTAAAGTATAACGGACGCGCGAATATTTTTGTTTTACAAGTTTCGATCTCGTATATTCATATTATATTGATATTTATTATTGTTATATAAATATTATTTTGTTGGTTATTTGCGTCATGCGTGCAAAAAGTTTCTTAATCAGCTAAAAGGGATGACGGCGATGTAAAAAAAAAAAAAAACTAAACATTATATATAGCAGCTTTACTGTGGGAGGCAAACATATGGTCGTCCGTCATCGCCTATTAAATTAATTGAAACGTATACGCACTAGTGTAATATATTATATTTTAAAAGGCGTTTAACAGTAATCATCATAATATAACAATATAATAATAATAATAATAGAATCGGACAGCAGGCAGCGTGGTGTTGTCCCTCGGGGTGATATGAAATTCCAAACCGGACTCGTGTCGGCTGCATCCCCCGACGTCGTGCGTTGTATTATGCTCGCTTAGGCGCCGCCGCCGGTGCATTATTGTTATTAAAAGATTATATTGTTGTTCGATTTGTGCTGGGGGAGGATGTGCAGCCCTCGCCGCACGGGCCCCTCATCGGTTCGCCGTCATCATCGGTGTCAAAGGCCAATGTCAACATGTATACATAATATACGGTATTGGTGGCTGCAGGCTACACAACGCATTTCCCCCTCGTTCGGGTCCATATTATATAGTATTGTAGTACATTATAATATATTGTGTCGATTATACAGTCGATAATAATACAACACGGCGGTGGCAACGCGCAGTAATAATAACAAATAATAATACTACAATAACGCACCGGCATCACCGGGTAGTTGACGCGCGCGACTTTTGTGTTTCTCGGTGCGGTCTCTTTGCGGCGACGCAAGTAGAGGAAGGAGGTAGTGGCGAGGAACGGACCGATAGTAGTACGTAAAGCTCGGTGTTGTCATGAATATTGATCGGCCGCGTGCACATCCCGTTTAGATAATTGCAGAATAATAATATATGTACGTTATAGTCAGACAGAATATTGTACATGTAGACATGTATAGTACGTTTTTTTTTTGTCCATTTTATAACCCACATGCAAACACCTGCTGACGGTTATTTTATCATACATAATAATGTAATAATATGCCTCCTCCTGTATAATAAAAGCGTGTAATTTTATTTTTTTTCACAATCGCACCTTGTCACACACACACACACACACACACACACATGCCGTATACTTTTCGCACATAATATATAGCGGTACACAGGTATATATGCATCATATACGACGAATGAACTCTAATGGGCCAACCTTTCTTCTTGTACGCCACTCATACACACACACACACCCACCCAAACCTGGCTCTTGGTATTTGTGTGTACATCATGAGGGCGGTTGAACTTTGTTACCATACGCTCGTTGCCATGCTGACCGAATGTATAAGCGCCCACCGTAGTACACAGGTCGTCGCCAGCGGCGTCGTCGTTCTCCTCTTCTCCGTACCCGCGCATATATCCTTCTCTCGTCGGATCGATACGGCCCTTCCACGCGCGACGCCACCGCCACCGCCACCAGCGTTTCTCGATTTTCGATTTAATCAATTGCACTTCATACCAATTATAGGTGTTACATACATAATATTGTAACAATATAGTATAAATACTTGTGCATCATTCTGTCAATACAATAATATCATTTGTTCCAGGTGTGAAATGTCATCGGAAATGTTGCGTGTTGACAATCTGCGCCAACGGCTGTTTTGCAACTCCGTGTTGGACACCAAACGGGAGAGTCGGTGTCCCGTGTGCAACGCCACGTTTTCCACCACCTACAGTATGCGTCTGCACTTGCAAACCGCCCACATGGACTTGGAACCGCAGAACTTGTCGGCCAAAACATTTTACCGCGAGTTCAACAATAATAACAGTTTCAACAACAACAACAACAACAACAACAATAACAACAACAACAATAATAATAACAACACCGCGGCTGTAAAGCCGGTCGTAAAGTCGTCGTTCAACAGTCCCGAGCGCGTGATGCACAGCATGCCGGTCAAGTCGTTGTACAACGGCGATTCGACGTGCAGCACGGACTTCAGCGACGGGTATCCGTCGGACAGGGACTCGTACTTTGGGAACTCGCCCAAAGACGAAATACCAGTGTCCGTGACAGGCGACAGCGGCGGCGGTTACATGTCGCATCCGCCGGCCAAGCGCAGCAACCATCACTTGAAGACCAAACGCACGTACACGTGCCGGCTGTGCTCGACCGTGTTCGGCAACCTGCGCGCGCTCAAGGGCCACAACTCGTCCAGCCACAACAAGTCCACCAACGGGTTGTACGCGTGCAACATATGCGAGTTCGCGAGCACCGAGAAAGCGTCCCTGAACCACCACATGAAGGGCCACACGGGCGAGACGCCGTACGTGTGCAAGAAGTGCTCGTACGCGTTCACCACCAAGGCCAACTGCGAGCGACACCTGCGCACCATACACAAGGCGCCCAATTCCGAGGTGAAGACGTCGATATTGTTCAAGAACGAGGAGAAACCGGCGGCGCGGTCGGCCGACGGTGACGAGCCGACGGCCGTGGTCGATTGCAAGAGACAAAGACCGGACGACGAGTACAATATGCTTATGGACTTTTCGCAACCGTACGAGTCGTCGGCGGGCCAGAAGAGTTCGGAGGACGACGAGGACGAGTTCGACGAGCCGCTGGACCTGAGCATGAAACGCTTCAAGCAGGATTTCGACTGCGAGCCGCAGGACCTGTCCATCAACAGCATCAAGAGATCGTCGACGCCCGTTGCCGCGGACCATACGGACGAGGAGGACGCGGTGACGCCTAACCCGTCGGCCGCCGCGTTTAGAGATCAGTTCGTGTCGCAAGCCCCGCCTGGCTACATGGACCTGACCATACCGACGCCGCTGCACGCGTATTTCCTCAACGAGCACAGGATGTTCTTCAACGGTATGTACCCGAACGCGGAACGCATGCTGCCCATACCGCTCACCGTCGACATGATCCGTGCCATGCGCCAAATGAACGAACCGCCGGCCCCCGTCCAAGAGCCGTCCGAAGTGTTGCCGCCTAAACCCAAGACGCCCGAGCCCGTGTCGGTGACCTTATCGCCGTCGGCTCCGGCAACCGTAGCAGCAGTAGCCACCGCCGCGGTGGACGCCGCGCTGCAAAAGCCCAAGGACGTGAACGGACTGCGGCTGGTGATGAAGAACGGCATTCTGGTGCCCAAGCAGAGACGGTTCCGGACGGACCGGCCTCACGTTTGCGAGACGTGCAAGCGAGCGTTCACGTTGAAGTCGAACCGCGACCGGCACGTCAAGAATCAACATCCCACCGACTGGCACAAGAAACCCAGATCGCTGTCGAAATCCGAGCCGCAGTTCTCGTCGGCCGTCAAACAGGAACAAGACATGGCGCCGATATCGGATCAGGTGAAAATGGCGTTGTCCCTTAAATGCCGGCAACAGGAACAACTACAGCAGCAGCAGCAGCGAACGATCAAAGACGAAGTGAACGACGAGTATGATGAAGAAGACGACGTTGTGGAGGAGAACAAATTGGTTATAGTGGAAGACGGCGGGGAGAGTTGCAAACCCGCTGCGGCCGAGGTCAAAGAAGAATCGGCCGATTTGGTCAGCGTTTCCAAACTACTGGACAACGCTTCGCATCAGACGTTCCCGCAGTTCACCAGATCAGACGAGGACCACAACGAAGCGACCAGCAGCGAGGAAGAGCATAGTGAAGGGGCGAATTATTCCGAAAACGACGGTTCCGGGTAAGTGGAGTTTGTAAATGGAGTTTTTTTCCGTCAATAACGATAATAATAATGATAATAATATTAAAGTGTTTGGCGGTCGATTCGCGCGCGAATGTGATTGTGCATTTTCTAACGCACGTTTTTCTTTTCGCAGCTGCACCAACGCGGCCAACAACAACATCGACATAAACTTCAACAATAACGTGAAAGGCGAGTACCTGGAGAAACGGAAAAAGGTGAGCGCGTACGCGGCCGCGCCCAACCGGGTGCTGTGCCCGTTCTGTTACCTGTCGTTCCCGTGGACGTCCTCGCTGAAACGTCACATCCGCACGCACACGGGCGAGAAACCGTACCAGTGCAAGCACTGTCCGCTGTCATTTTCCACCAAGTCGAACCGCGACCGGCACATATTGCGCTTGCACTGCACGCCGCCCAGCAAGTCGGCCGCGTCGTCGTCGGACAACGAGACGGCCGTGGCCGCGGTCACCGGTAACGCCAGTAACGCCAACAACGCGCTCTTGGCCGACTCGAAAAGCACGTACAAGTGCACGGTGTGCCCGAACACGGCGTTTACCAAGCGCAAGAACCTCATAAGCCACATCAACCGGGTGCACTTCGACAGTAACGGAGGCGGCGGCGGCGGCGGCGGCGGCGGCGGCGGTGGATTGGACGATGACGACCGGGTTGGTGGTGACGGATCCGACGACGGAGCAGAAGAGTCGGAACGCGACTGCACGACCAACTCGGCCGCGGCACCTGGTTGGTGCAATGGGTCCGGCGTGACCGCTACAGCCACGGGGTCCGAGCCGTGTTTCAAGTGTCACCTGTGCGACAGCAGTTACCTGGAAAGGCAGGCCGCTCTGGACCACATCCGGATCAACCACGCCGAGTGCTACGAGATACTGGTGTCGCAGGGCGCCATGGACAACGATCACGAGGCATCGGCCATCAAACAGGACGACGTGGAGAACAGAAAGGTCGGTGTATAACATTGTTGCAACAATATCTTCTTCTTTAAAATCTTTATATTGTGCCTTTGTGAGGTCGATTTTGGAATATGCATCTGTTGTTTGGGATCCAGTTACTTCTTGTCGTATGATTTAAGTTGAACGTGTTCAACGTAAGTTTCTAAACTTGGCAGCGTACAGTTTAACAATATTGATCACCCACCCCATGAATATTCTCTAGTTATGCATCGGTTTGGCTTGAATACATTAGCTGACAGAAGACTTGACGTCTTATCAATGACCTTATTGACTCTCCCGAACTATTAGCCCAAATTAATTTCAATGTACCAATCTTTTAACTCTCGGCAACAAAATATTTTTTCTTTGCTTAAATGCAACACCAACCATATGCAAAAAACCAACCATTACATCGCATGCCACTTGTATTTTTCCTAACCAAGCACCTACCGTAAATATACTGCTGTAAAACGTGACCGGTTCCATCCCGGCCGTGCACGACCGACGATATCGCTCCACTAATGCGTAGTACCCAATACATTTATGAACAATGACGCACACCATATTATTATGTTTTAGTAGGTAAGTACCCATCCCAAGTATTTCATAGAAATTCCTAGGGCAACCTTGTGAAATGTTTCATCGTTGTATGATTATTTTTGTTTTGTGATCTCGAGGATATAAATGCACTATATACTGTCGCAGTAAACAGCGATTAAACCGTTTTAAAACGAATCATACCGAACTTCAACCATTGCAGGCGTATGTACTAAATCGCTAAGCCACTGAATTTGTTAACATACATTTATGTCTTAAAACTATAATATTATATAATACTATTATTATCATCATCAAACGCGTCGACGCTATTGGTGTAGTAAATTCGCTTTTTTTTAACCAGGTGCACCCCCGGAACGATGTAGTCGTATTATATTACAGAGTATATACATAATATATGTATCGGGGATAGCCAAACTTTTTTCAGTAAATTTGACAACTAGGAAAATATTGTAATAATTATTGGGCATTTAAAATCATCAGTGATGATTAATGTACTAAAGTTAAAAATACAAAATCTACATCAAGGGTTCTCAACTTTTTAAGTACCATGCCCCATTCATAATAATATTGTATCAGTTCACCTCCCTCCCTCCTCTCACCGCTATAAGATGTTGATTATCGGATTAACATAAATAAAACGTCGTCATTTTAGTATATTCAATGTTTACTGGCGTTTTCATGTTTTTTCGAAAAATGTTCACGCCTTCCGCCCTTGAAATGTCGTTCCGCACCCCCCAGGTTGAGAACTATTGTTCTGCATGACGATCGAACCAAAACGATGATCGACTACCGGCGATCCCCCATCACCCCGGCCGCGGTGTACGCATAAAACAGATTTTGCGCATTTTTATAGGATGCGCGATCCCTCGACGCTGACGATTTGTCCTCCGACTTTGACCCCGAATTGTTCTTTGTGTCCGCAGGTCCTGTGCGCGTTCTGCCTGCACCGTTTCTACTCGGCCGAAGACCTGCGCCGGCACATGCGCACGCACACCAAGGAACAGCCGTTCGCGTGCCAGTCGTGCAAGCGCCGGTTCACGCTCAAGCACAGCATGGTCCGGCACATAGCGAAAAAACACGGCGGCGACCACGAGCAGCAGCTGCACCACCAGCACCACCAGCACCAGCAGCGGTCGAGGAGTCCGAGCCCGCGGCGATCGTCGGTGGGCGGCGCGACGAGCGCGTACGACGACGACGACGACAACAGCCCGTCGAGGGCCGAAAACCACGGGACCGACACCGGACTCATCGGCACGTTGCTCGGAATACGCGACAACACGGTCATCGACCAGGTGCTGCAGACCAAGTCACCGGAGGACGCGGCCAAAATGTTGGGAATCAAAAACAACGATTGATGAGAGACCCCAGAGGGTGATAGATAACATAGTATTATAAACTTTTAACCAGTGCCGCCGTTCCGCAATGCCTACACGGACGATGGGGTGAAAAAAAAAATTACACAAATTTATACACACACACGTGCGGTTACATACGAGTTAATGTCTCTCCGGAACGGCCTTTTAGACGTAAACATTTGTTTTTTTAAATTTTTTTTTAATAGGTTTAGTGCGCGTGGGTAGACGCGTAATATCATAGTTGATAAGGACACAATAATAATAATAATAATAATATCATCGCTGTACATAATTTAGGTACTGGTGTGTGCATAACGATAAGTTTTATTTTGTACAGTAAATGTTATGGTGTTATGATGATAATAATATAGTACACTATCGGTGTTCACGTTTCGTACGCTCGTGTCAACGATTCATATACGATGTGTGCCCGACGTGACCCGCCGATGTGTTGGCTAACCGTTGTTGCCTTATTACGATATACTTACCTTTAGTAATTATTCCAGTCCCCGCACTGTAATAATAATATTATTATTATTATTATTGTTAATTAATTTTACTATTATCATTAATATTATTATTATTACACGTGACGACGATTGTAATAAATACGACTGTAGTATATATAGCTAGTACATAATGTTCTAAGGTTAATTCGTATTTACTATTATCATCGCGTACACACGTTGCTGCATAGCGTTTTTTCTTTAAATCGTTAAATTTTTTTTTTTTACCTAATCGGTTAAGTGTAGAATAGTTGGGCGTATGCAGTTAAATTTAAGCGGATAGAGTATAGAAGTAAATAGTAGCAGTAGTAGTGTCATATATAGGTTTAATAGTTCGTAGACGTAGAGTACACTTATAGGATAGGAGACGGTACGCGGCGGAGTGAGTGTCGAAAAAAATTTAAACATAGTCTTAACTATTTTTATTTTTTTAAACTTTTTTCGATACTCACTCGGTCGCCGACGTCGTGTTTACAGCCAAATAACGAAAACAAAAGGGCTTTTTATATCTTTATAATACCGGTGTTGCCGCGAACGATATCGATATTATATTCGTGTATCAAGCGACCGTTACCATATTTTCCTATAAACTTTTTTTTCTCTCCATCTATTTGGTTCAAATTTCGTTTGTTTTTTTTTCATATATGCTATTATAATACGAGAACGTCTCAAATTGGCGTTTTTCGTTTACACGACGGAAAACACGAATTTGACTTTGAATTCTACCGCGCCTCGCGTACGCATTTGTAAAAGTTTTACGTGTTTCTCTTCAGCCGAGCAATACGTAAAACCATTAGATTTGCGTTTTCGCGCCGCGTTCAATTTTCTCTTTGGCTCTCTTATTCGCCCACACACCAATACACGAGTATCCGGACACATTTCGGTCGCAAAAACGATGTCGAAACACGCCGCCGTGCGGGAACGAAGTTCGCAACCAAACTTGCACGGACGCGATCGCAAGACGCCACGTTGTCGTAATATCTTCGAGTCCCTGCCGAACAGTAATTCCAGGAAAACCAAATCTGTCAAAAGTGTCGTGTAAAAAGATACACCTCCCTCCCCCCTCCCCCATTAACGAAATACGGCCATGAAACCGTTTTCTTATTATTTAATTAGCAATAATTTTATTTACTTAATTTTTAAGTACTTATGTTCACTGTAAAATGTTTGACAATTTTGTTTTTCTACACTGCAACAGGACCTCGTGTGCAGTTTTTGTTTTATATTTGTTTTTTTTTTTTTTTTTTTTTTTGTACCATATATTTTTGCAAGTTTGTGACTGGCCAACATTCTTCTGTACAATGAAATCACTAGTGTGTATTGACAAGAAAAAAAAACCAACTACTACATTATTATAACAACACATTGTTCTCTATATAAAGTAGATAATATTCTAATTGTAATTTATTGAATTATAAACTTCTAGAACTGTTTTATTGTAATAGTTAATATAGATTTTACCAATAATACATTCATACATATTATATTTATGTATGTATATCATGTATACTGTATGTGCATATTTATTATATATAACGAAGCACTGTTTTATTCTTTTTAATATTATTATTATTATTATTATTATTCATACATTTTGGGCTGCACTGTAATATTTGTCTGTCAAGAGTAAAAATAAATAAAAATAAAAATCTAGTCGAGCGAGAAGTACAAAAAAAAAATTTGACAAAAGCTAGTGTATAAATTTTACTGAGCTCTCGATGATTTTCGCCATATATTGTATTAAAATATTATAACAGACAAGTTAGATAGTTATTACTGTTATTAGTCATAAGGCACTTTCCCTTTCTTCCTCTACATTCCTCATTATTCCAAAACCATTATTAAGGTTTATAATTTATATTATAATCAAATGCATTATTATTATTATTTAAATTATTATTATTTTTCCTGACTGTCAACCTTTATTTTATTTTATTTTATTTTTGTTTGTGTATATAATTTAATATGTTAGTGTAGGTATGTGTTTAATACTTTTTTTTTTCGTGGTTATTATTTTATGCAAGTGATACTAGTCGTTACAATATATTGGTTTAAGTTTGTCCCATTATTATTATTATATAATATTTAACAGTTGCCGACATATTATATTATATTGGACATTTTAGACTAAACAAACATATACCTTAATATTATTTCTTGTGTATAGAATTAGACAGTGCTAAAGCAATATTAATCATTATATATATATTTATCTCGTAGTTCTATTGTGTGTTTGAACTTCGAATAATAAACGAAAAAAGCAATAATTTAAAAGAATATATTGTATTTAATATTAATATTTATAAAGGTTTGTTTTGAAAAATTAAATAAACTTCAGTGTGAGTGAATATATATATATATATTATATGTCTACTAGCGTTGTTTGTGTGTATAAACATTTTAAGTCACCTGCTTATTCGCCATGATTGGATCTCCTGCTTCACTCTGTTATTCACTTGGCGGTGTACGTCTTTTAGCCGAAAATATTTTCAATGCGAATGGTAGCCCCGGTCAAGATCAAACAATTGTAATTATTTAGTAAACATATACGACGGTCGAAGGCAAACCAATAACAATATTCCGAGAATTGCTATATAATCATCCATATGTATACCAGACAAATGGACATTGCGAATTTTGCTGAAATGTTGAGTGTTCTGATGATATCACCAAACGACAAAAAAACCATGTACCTACTATATAATATAATATGCCTATATAATATACGTACGTCGTGAGGCAAAAATAATTCTCATTTATATCAAATATTTATAATTACAATTCATCAATAGGCCGTAGGGTCATACGATATCCACTCGAATATTAAACATTTGCATAAAATAACATTTTCTGAAAATTGTTATTTATGAACGTATCATCAAAAACATTAAATATGCATTAAAAATGATGTCGCTTGAATTTGGATGACCTCTACGTATTGTCTTGTGTAGATGTCGAATTTTGTCTAATTTGCAGTTTTATTATAATTATTTTAACACGTCTATACTTCTACAGTGCAGCGTGTCATGCTGAAATGGTAATTTCATATTGAATCTCGATGGATTAAAATATAATCTGTGTTGATGAAAAATTATTATTATAAATTTGAAATTCTTGTTTGCCGACAATGATAAATGATGATAAATTGCTAACATAGTATGTAATAATAACATTAACAACAAAATATTTATTGATTATGATTTATAGCCATAGAATGAACAATTATTTTGAGCTTAAAGCTATAATTTATTGTTTATTACAACGAGAAAAATTCATTTACTAAAAGAACAAATATTAATACCGGAGTTTAAATTTATTTTTTTGCCATAATTATACTTCCAAGTCGCATTTCCAGACTGACTATCGCGGAAAGATTTTGTAAATACCGTTTACAAAATTTTTTGTTTTTGTTTTTTTTTTTTTTTTTTTAGTTGGGAAATACTCGCATTGATCAAAAGTTGTTCATTATAATATTACCTTTGCAGTACAACGATGAAATCAGCATAAGTAAATCGCGAAGAATATTTTTACAGCTCACCTATAATGCTCAAATTGGTAAAATTTAAGTATAGTGAGACTGTTTATTCTTAAGAAAAATAGTGTTCCCATGAATTTTTATATATAGATAAATTGTAAGGGCTACGTTTCCCATAGCTCCCAATATACCTACCATTTTTATCAAATAGGTATATAAAAATTATTAAGATATTGATGGTGGATTAGTTATTAGTTTATTACTTGGGTATAATATGTATTATAATAAATGATGAAAACTATTATAAATACCAAAATATAAAATACCTAGTTTATTTATTTAAGTAGTTCCATAAATTATGATATGTATTATGTACCTATGTGCTTTAGCTTCCAATTTAATTTTCTTTTGAACTACAATAGTATCTTACACATCTCTTTTACGACTAACATTATTATATATGGTGCAAGATTTGATATAGCTACTTGGAATAAAATATATATGATAATAATATATGATTTGGTATTAATGCATTTCATTTCCAAGTATAACTTACTATAAGTTGTTCATGGCGCTAAAACTTCTTTCACATTCAGAAGATGGAATTACTGTTATATTCATTGCAACTAATAATGGATTTAATTAATCAACTGAAGACGGATTTTTTGAGTTATTAAACTCTCAAATTATAGATGTTTCATAGTTTCATTTACTAAAAATGTTATAGCTAACCTATTTATACTTTATGTCTGAATGTTTTCATATTGATATAGGTAAATGCAGTTTGATAAAATGCAAAAAAATGTAACGTCTGTTGAGTTTTATTAAAAAAAATAAAAATAATAATGGTACGCTAAAATTTTGGAAAAACCAGCGGAGGTACCATCCCTTTGAAAATATTTAAACGCGTATCGCAACTATAATATTGTTGTTATTATTATTACACATATTAGGTATGTACTAATATACATAATATATACAATGCACTCATAGTACAAGTGCAACGAATAAACGCACGTCGCCGGTTTCGCAATGAAATGCTTTTTTAACGATTCGCTCAATAGTCAACAATAATGTATAAATATTTAGTAGTACGATAATTAGAATGATTATACAATGATTGGACACCGGCAGACCGCTGTGGTGTTTCAGGCATAAAACTATATTATACAACATAAAGTGGCGGCTCGTGAGGTGCACAAAATAATTTATAAGACACCTATATGTATAGGCTGGTAGAAAAAATATTAAATTTAACTAATAAACACTAATCATTTTCAATGTGAACAGTGAAATCGTTTTTTATTTGCCTATACTTCCACATAATATTTGGTTTGATGGAAGTAAACGAATGCGCATAATAGCTACTTAAATATGAAAATATTTATTTAATAGTAATTAGAATCGATCCAGATGCGTTCGTGGAACGCTGGAGCGTCTGTCTAGATTATACACTTGCGAAGAACAGTTTGAAAACTGCTGAAAGTTATAATATTCATACCGCGATGATGAGTACTTAACAACGAATTAACACAGGATGCGGCAATGATAATTATCACTATAATAATACATATCGTTACACCGACTTTCAGCTTTATTATGTTTATATGTCTAATGTAATACATATTATGTATTACCATGTACATCTAGGCCCATGCCATGTTTATTATTGTTAGAATGATGATGATTGGCGTTAATATAAATGGATGGAAAATATTCGATTTCGTAATTTTCACGTATAGTCGCAGATGTGTTAATTTTTATTTACCTACATCCAGATGGTTATAATATAAACTATTGGAATATTATAACACGCCCGCGCGTGTACAATAATAATATGACGTGTACTCGCAGTGTGTGCCTGGCTGTGTGTACCTATATCTATACGGTATAGTCAAGTGTTTCTTTCAAATAGTTTTCTCAAAGGGAACATTTGAATAAATCGGAGGGTGATTGATATTACATCAAGCAGAAAGGATTTTTTTTATAATAGTTACCTTTGTATGTTATTATTATTATATAGTTAATATTTATTTTAAAAACAAATGTTATAAATATATTTTTAATTTTTCTTACAAGTTACAATATTATGTTAAAACAGCTATTTTTAAGTCACACCATTTTTTACAAGTAGGTATTTCAGTACCTCGAAGTAATAATATATTGATATTAATATCAGTCAACAGCTAGTTAACACTTAACAGTATAGTTAACACATAAGAAAATCATCATAAAAAATGGATTTCCATCGGAAGGAATAAATTTATAAATAGAGTATTGACTCATATCTGATGTCCTGATGATAAAGTAATTTGTAAGTCATTCTCTCTGATATTAAAATTATATTTTTCTAATATTTGATATTTCTTTACTATTGTTTTTACTATTCATCAAATTTTTATCCACAGAGCGAGGCGAGGAGCGAAGAAGTGTCTGAAAGAAACACTGGTATGGCCGTTTGGGCTATAATATACGGAAATCCGATGTATGGCAAAGAGGAGAAGGAGGATATGAGACGTATATCGCGTTGTTCGAGCTAAATTAAAAATAGTAATACACTGTACGTATGGTGTACGGGTATATTACTATAATATGCTAATATCTCAAGGTCCCAATACGTACACACGATACGACGCCTCTAGTTGGTACTATAATGGGATAAGGTACGATAATGTTTCCGTATCATTACTTGGTTTTTTAGACGCGTGCCGTGTGACGGAGTGCGCGAATCGCAGCTGTACGACAAAGCGAAAAGTCTGCGCGACGTTCCGTGGCGGGCAAATAATATTATCATCATCTCTTCGGTTTGACCATTGAACTATAATAATATCAAATAGTTCAATGGGTTTGACACGGTCGTACGACGACACCGACTGCGATTTATCGATCGAAAAGAAAAACACGGGCGAGTTAAATTTGCAGTAGAAGTGCGTCGCGTGTATTGTTCTAATGTTGTCGTAGATTGCGGCGCGCGCCGATTGGACGATGAACGTACCGCCGCCGACTGCTTTGGTTCATTCGATCGCGAACGTTTCAACTGCTTATTATGTTTTCATGACTTACTACGCGCTCGCAATCGAAGAGATTTCGATAGTACGCGCGTTTCCGTACACTGTACACATGCAATAATGCGTTGTACTGCGTTATTCGTATTTCGAAAGGAATAATTAACGCGCCAATATCAATATAATATTATTGTTTGAAATATTTTATTACAACCAGATAATAGTATAATTATATATTTTATCATTATTTTTTTTTTTTCACATCTATACCCAGTTTTTAGGGGCAAAAAATATTATTGTCACTCGAAACCTGACAAAAACTCGATTTAAACAGTATTAAAGATATCATATTATATTATCATATACCCTGTTATCAGACCTCTCCGGTCCTTGGGCCATACTCCTATTTTTCGTGGTCCGCACGGTGAACATTACGTCATCGTCGTGTACGATTTCTTCGATTATCACGTTCATCGGTATTCAGGTTTCAATAATATTCTTTTTTCGATATCGTCATAATACTTATCAGTAGGGTTGTAAAATTTCATGAAATTTATTTTCTTGAAATATTTCATGAAAAATTCATGAAATATTTTATTTCCATGAAAAATATTTTATTTTATTTCTAAGTGAAAATTTTTAAAATTTGGTTTATTGTATGAAATAAAGAAAATATGTAACATAGTTACATACTACATACATTATAATACACAAACATAGACATATAAAAAAAACTAGATAATCGACTATAAGACAATATATTGAAGTCAGCCATATGTCAACAGGGAAAAATTGCATGATTGATTGTATCAAATATGTATATTGTATATATTTGTAACATATATTATATTATTATGTCATATACATATGTATAGGTATTCTTATAATCTTATCAATTGAGTTATTTTTTAAACATTTCCCTGTTGGCAAATGACCACTAGACTTCAATGTTCCTATGGGAATGTATTATGCAAATCCGCTATCTAGTTGTTTTACATGTCCATGAACACAACATATATAATTTAAAAGTTGTTTAACAAATCCTTAATATAATTAATTTAAACTATACATTTTAAAATATTATTGAAAATACACTACTTTTTCATTCACTGTTGAAATTGACCATAAACAGTATCTAGGTAGGGTTTTTAATCCGTAAACTTTGGTTGATAAATGATACCTAATTTATAAGTTATTCATAATCAATGTTTTCTATGTTTTATCAATATATTATTATTTCTAATCATCTATAAACACGTTTAAAAGAAAAAAAATATTTTTCATAATTTCATTGAAATATTTCAAGAAGAGTGAAATTTTCAAATTTGAAATATTTCAAATTTACATCCCTACTTATGAGTTATAATACTATATTGCCGAGTACTGCGAATGATTCTCGAAACGGTCGAAAAACGCACGTAAGCTGCTCATCGTCGGTGTATGATTATTTCACTGTACACCGCTGCAGCATTACGCGAAATCCACTGATTTGGCGCAGGCGGACCGTTTACATAATAGCATATATTATTCGCATTACTGTTAGGACTCTTGGCGTTTCTTTCAAACCGTGTGTGCATGTACTCACAGAGTCGATCGATGAGACCGTACCGCGGTTTGGGAGAATGTTCGACGTGCGGCCCCGTTGAAACCAGATAAATCTCATCCGGCTGTTGGTTGCAGCGTCGTCGACGTCGGAAAATCGTCATCGTGTTCCCAGAGAGCTAAGAGAGCAGTGAAAACCTTCATATCATTAAAAATATTTTTATTCTTAGTATTACACAGTATATCGGATGGGCGTATGATATAGGTACGTTTTATTAATCGCAATCGCCACGTGCCGCAATCGCATTATTATTGTATACACACACATATATATATATATATATATATATTTTCATAATATTATCTCCGCACATACAATGTAATATGGATCATGATAATATTATCATGTGCACGCAATAGAACGACGAGTTTCAATATGCGGCTGAGCGGTCGGTATGGCGAAAATAACATGTTTTATTGCGGAGATTACGCGCCTCCGCGAGAAATCGATTTGGTGTCGCGATACAGCGAGTGGTGAAGCCGCGGAAACTATAAAAAAAAAATAGTTACGGACTTTACGTGATTTGTCAGCGGCAGTGGGAACGGCCAGAGACCGGAGGGTAATATAGAAATAATATAAAAATAATTCAGCTACACAATAATATGTACCATAGTACAATGATATAACATCATAAGCCGTCAACGGATATCGGATCAATAAAAATATCGTGCGCGAGATTATGTAGTATAATAATTATTTTTGATTACCAAAATGTCGGTGTAAATTGTTGCCTCCTTCCCCCCCTACCTCACGCGGTATGAGTTTTATAATGTTTATACAATGATTGCGATATCCTCCGGTACACTCAATCGGTTGTTTTTTGCGTGCCCGTGTCGTGAGCGCTGGTGTGCATAATTGTTCCAACTATCCAACGTGCACACCGCTGTTGCTACATAAATATTATATCTCCGTCGTCATCATGTTCGTGATCAAGAAAAAAAGAAAAATGATGAACATCTTGAAGTATTTCGCCCTGAGTCATTTGACGCCCATTCAAAAGGCTCATCTGTCGTACGCGGTCCGCAAGGATATCGAACAGATTACAATGAGGCGTCTGGCGGAATCCCGTCGATGGGCGAACATAAAGCGAGCGCGGATACGCAAACTCAGAAACGAACTACAGATGGTAAGTTTTTGGCAATCACGTCTTTTATTCTACATAGTACATACTCTACCGAGGTTAATACATGTATGTGGGGGGGGGATTGCGGGAGTGTCGTAACCACGCATGCAATGTAGCCGTTTTGTTCAACACATTATATTATTAAATTATCTTTGTACAAAAGATTGACGGTAAAATAAAAATAATATTAGGTACTGTGATTTTCCCAGACGGCCGTTATCTCCCGGGCTCTATCATGAACAGACAATATGCAACGTTTAGATCGCTATTTAAATGTACCATCGATACGCGTGTATTATGTCTGTCAATTGCATACTATAACATTGAAGTTTGTTACATGAAAATAATATAATAATATCATTTGCTTTGGTGAAACATTCGTTTTCTATAGTAATTGGATTTATATAAATTATTATCAATGTATTCATGTACTTCAGATATCGATTTTGAAAACTGTGGTGAATTTTGAATTCGTTCACGAGAAATATTCTACCTCAATAATGGACTTTGTGTCATAATACATGTTAAGGTCGACGCTGATTGTACATTATTAACTATTTCATGTTTTATTAACTTTGAGGGACGATCAGTAATATAATCATAGACCCTTTCGTTATTTCGTTTATTCCATTATTTGTAGTTTTTCCAACAATAATTTTGATGTCAATATTTTGATATCAATGCATACTTGACTCTTAAAAAAATAATTATCAATGCCAATTATTGTGTATACTTCATTATTTGTCCATCCAATGTCTCAGATTTTTAATTATCTATAATTAAAATATTTATAGTTATTTTATACTAATACCACATTTCTTATTTAACCGTATAGGTATAACACTTTTATTATTTAACTAGGTATACATTTAAATAAAACTCAATTAAGTATTTTTATTTAAAAATAAAAATGTAATAATTTAATATTTTAAATTACGATAATATCAGTTGTGGCTATAGTTGCACTACACATTGTTTAAAGAACTGAATTCTTTATGTAAACGTTTACACATAAGTAGGTATTATTATTATATTTCCCAAGACATACAATATATTGTTATCAATAATCATTTTGCACCAATTTTATCTCATATGGACTTTCAGCGCTTAAAATATTTTTAAAATGCCGAATTTCTGTTTCTTTGATATTAAGACCGTGCGGAGAATGGAGATACGGTACATGCGGAGTTTCAGTTTTACAAAATATTTTTATGCATGCGGATCTATTTGATGCTTCTAAAATAGTACCGGATTTAATTATGCATAGTAGTCGTTCCAAGGAGGATAATATACACATGAAAACATGTTATTTTGATAATTAGTACCATCCATGTTTCGTAGAATATGTTTTATGTTTATTAGACTTGAACATAATATATTATATAATTTATGACTTATAGAATAAAGAGACTTGAATTTTTGTACATAAGTCGTGAAGGTCATTTACACCTGCAAACATGTAGGATTCAGTGAATCTTTTTGAAACGTCTCTCAACTTAGCATATCCGTAAATATGGGTAAACGACCATCGAATCTTACTAATAGTGCTCAGCGCATGAGATACGCTTTATTTAGTGGCATGTATTACAAAGATTTTCACTAATCGCAAGCGATTGTATCACCTCAAAAACTTTTTTTGTCGGATTCATTTATTAATTAGTAATTTTATCTTGTCTGGCTTTCCCATATAATATAAAATTTTATTTCTGGAAAAATTCATAACTTTTTAAACGAAAATAATCTATCATCCAATTGTCGGTAGATAACGTAAAAGCCATTTTTAAATCAAAATTCTATAGTTATTCAATATTAATTGTGCTGGAATCAGATTGTACGTTTTTTCGTAAGTTTAGTATAAACTCACTAAAACTAGCATGAAAATTCTAGTGGGTAAAGCCATTCTAAAAATTAAACAAAACCAAATCCAATAAACTGGTCATGTTGGTAACAATAAATTCGAAATATCTTAATTTTTGTTAATAATTCATATTAACAAAAGTTTTACTCGTCTAGATGGATCATCCATATACAGGGCGGGGCACTGAAATGGCTGATTTGAAAAATTAATGTTCTCAGTCGTAATTAAGATAAAACTTTTCATCAAATATTACGTACTTATTTTAGTTCAAAGACAACGTCATGTTATTTAGTGAACAACGTGCTAATGCGATAAAATCGTGTTACAAAAATAATGACATTTACGAAGCCACTCAGCGTTCATTTCGTCTTTATTTTAATCTTAAATTATAAAAAAAGCACGAGAAAAAGTCATTCATACACCTGAAAACATCGCTGCTGTAAAAGTAATAATACACTGTGTAGTGGAAAATAATATACAAAGTAGGCTAGAAGAGTTGGTCATCATCTTGAGGACGTAATAAAAAAATAAAAATTGCAAGTTACATATTTCATTATGATAAATAATAATTAATTTTTATTTGGTTTTTTTTTTAATTTATAATAAATCTTTGAAAATCGGCCGTTTTACTTCCCCACCCTGTACAAAGTTAAAAAAAAAACAACACTGGGATTATTTCACCCTGAGGGCTGGTACTCTGGATTACGCTTTGAATTTATGTATTAATAATTAATAATAAATAATAATATTATATTATACTAATACTAACGTTTACGTTAATAATATTTAAAACATTTACTACCATACGAGTTTTAAATAATTGTAATAATTGTAATTCATTTAAAAATGTATTACTTGATAGCCTACAATATTTAATTGATAACTAATCCTAATTGAATTTTTGAAGCGGATTTTCGACATGAAAAATAACTAGGTAATGCATACATAATATAAACTTATATTTGATTTTTTTTCGTAATAAATCAAAGTTAAATGACAAATCATAATAAAAATACAAATAAAGTATAACATTTTGCCAAATTGTTCATAGTTTATCTATGTGTTAACACTGAATATATTAAATCAACTTGAACTCATAGTCCACTGATATTTTTACATTAAAACTAGGTATTAATCATGGTATGAAATGTAAAATAAATTTGAATAATTAGGTCTATACATGTAACTATAAGTATATATTATAAATATTATTGAGTAACGTGAACAATTTTATTTGTTTTACTTCAATCCTATAAAGTTTACTTTTCATTATTTTATTTGGAATCTACATGGCGATTTGCAAAACATTATTCTAGAACAGACTATAATGTTATAATATAAAATTTTACTATAGTCTATAAGTATATTTATTAAATTAATGGTTGTAAGTACGTATGATAATGATATGCTTATACTGCTCCATAACAATTATATTATACAACAGTTAAAATATTTTAAAATTTTTTTGTGCTCGTTATTATCTATGTCCGATGAATTTAAAATAGTATAATCATGTTTGCGATTTTTCTAGAGAAAACAATCATTTATTAACTGTACAAATTGGCCTTTCAAACGCTTTGTTTATTTACACGGAAACTCCATTAACACCAAATTGCAATCATAAGTTGTTTGCCAAAGGCCGCCAATACATTTGAATATTGTGTACAATGGGCTATTTTACGGACACCTATCGTTTAATAATGATTTGGACGAGAATATAATGGTCCTTGGCTTATAGTTTAAAAACAAACATATAATTTGTTAATTGTATTGTTGATTTTATTCTATAGCTAAATAAGTTGGTTCATCCACATAATAATTAGTAGCATGGAAAATTATACTAAAATTACACCTCATAATGTATATTGTATATCTTTGAATTTCATCCAATCAAAAGTCATTTTTTTATTTTTTATTTCAGTATAACTATGACAGTTCAACAATTAAAATAATAAATTTCATAAATTTAATTAATCAAAAGTCATTATTTATTTAATAACTGCAAATCTAATATTTATTATTTAGTTATTATATTATGTGCTATCAATCTTATAATTCAATAAGTTCAGAGCTAGCTCCTTCGTTTTGCTGGATTTTTGCTAGGCTTAAGCATATCATGATTGTTCTCTTGTTCTCTTGTTGTTAGGTCTAGTCTTTTAAGCTGCCCTTGACATAGTTCCTATATTAAAGGGTTGATGTCTGTGGTCAAGGTCAAATCATCTATTTATCTGATTTACAATCCTTTTCTGAAATTCCAGGTCTTTCTTCGATAAAAGTTTGTTCCTCTGTTGTTCCTGTTGATTTGAATTGGTGTATGAAAAATAATAGCGTATCAATCAATTAATGTTAATACCCAATGAGGATCCCTCTCTATCGATTTTTAATCTATAATTTCGGCGAGAGAGTATTAGAAGCGCGAGTGCCACGCAGTACATTCTCGGCTTACCTCGGATTACAAGCCCTTGCATTTTTGTGTTCAGTACTCCGAACCAAACCGGATTGTTTCGTAAACTGTTCTTCGAAAATACTCCATATACATTCATAAGCAACAAACCATATTGGCTTGTAAATATCATTTGCACCGGCTCCTGATCTGACTGAAGCTTTTTTTTATACAAATGGCTCTTAAATGTAGCCATGAGCGGGTTTTTTTCTTTTTTAAATCTCTATTGTAGCTTTGTCACATTTTTTCATAACTCAATCGCGGCATATTGCAGTAGAACACTGTATATCATAGATGTATTTATATTTTAGTTGTGCAGTTTGCTATGACGATGAATGACGCGAGGCAACCAAACGATACGCGCTCGCTTGCCACGCTTTTTCCGTTGGCCGCACACACTGGAGAGCGACGACAATATTAATTACAGCCTCGTCTTGACGTTGTTCAAGTACAGGGCGCGTGCGCGCGCGAACACAAGAGTTATATTTACGTGATATTATTTTTAAAAGTCTTCTGCTCGAACACAATATATCATACAGCCATACAGTCGTAGTACATAGCCATATGGACGTAAATAAGGTCCTCAAATGCGCATTGGGCTTAAAAGATTTCAATAATACTCGTAAAAGGGTAATGGGGGCCTCATCTTTCGGTTACTACTTCATACACATTTTACGGAGGACTTAAAATAATTTTGGGCCCAGAGAGGATAAAGGTGTCCCGAGCTTTCCTCTTTTTATATTCAGTAGTGGATAGATTTGAGGTAGATATTTGAGAAAAATAAGATATTATTCAGTGTTCAGAAAGTTTTTATTTTTAAAATTAAAACTTGCACACAAAATTATTTAAAATGTAAATAGTTGTATTATTTTTACATTTTAACTGACATTCTTTATATGTATAAAACGAACCACCCTAACCAATTAAGTTTCTGAATCCATTCCTGTCTACGTATTAGTTTAGTCATATAGATCCTTTTTGGAAGGACTCTTTGGACAATGCAATTGCGTCGTGTAAGTTGGCGAGGAGACGGGACAATCGGTTGATCAAGAATAGTACGAGACGTTCCTGATCAGGCTGGGCCTACAATTTTCAAAAACGTACGAACATATTATATGGATAACGATAAAATAAAACATTATTCAAAAAATATTTTTTTTAAGACTCATATGATATTATTTGTGTTATATAGCGTCTATAGTCATGTATATTATTAGGTTTTTGATTTATTAAAATATCCATTGCTTCAAAATATAAACAGTTGTTTAAGATAAATAATAAATAAACAAAAATGTCGAGGAAAAACTGATGTGATTTGATGTTTATCTACAAAAATATTGTTACACGTGCTCGCCGCCGTGCGTAGGACGCGTCACGTGTCGTGTCTAATGATAATATTACGCCCAAGATTATTGTTATTTCGTTTGGATTTTTGTCTGTTTTGCTATATACTTGTCCCGTCTATTCTTAACCGACTGGAACTGCATTGTGTTTACTACTCCAGAAACCTCTGGTGTTGCTAATGACGTCGTCTCAAATTGAACTCGGCCACTAAAATATTACTATGTACAATCATATACGTCGGACGTACGATACTATTTTTAAGATCAGTAGCCCTTTTCCGGAAGACGTAGAAATTTTCACTTTTTTTTCGTCTAAAAATACTAGTGTTTCACTCTTAATTAATTTTTTCTCGTTAAAAAAACTATCAACCGATAATATACTCCATTTATCTTTTGATACATACTTTGTCCAAGCGTGATGCCAAGATTTTTTCTTCGAATAAAATGTATACTAATTTTTGTGTAATCGAGACTTTTCATATTCGTCAACTTTTTAAACATCAAATGTTCAAATGCAATATTTTTTATTTAAAAACTGTTATTTATATTACCATATAAGTGGTAGATATAAATTGTTATATAGGTACTATAATATGTTCATATTATATATAATATCATACCTATATAGATTTGTACATGAAATTGTGAACGTAAATTGAACAGGGTTTTATTTTTATTTTATAGAATTTGATTGATTCACCCGACACTAAAAATATATTAGACAGAATAGCTGGTAATAGCTGGTATAGGTATACATGTATATAATATATACAATTATAGTTTAATAACCATGCCTTACATAGCATAATATAGTATATGTGCACTCAGGTTTATTTGTTAAAATGAGTATATTTTATGGTAAAAATTCCTTTACAATTCTACTAATTAATTAAAGTACAATTTAAATGTAAAAAATGTCAATAATTTTCTACTCGTCGCGGCCTTTAAGACCAAATATTATATAGAATATTGTATAGTTCATCTAATTTTCGATTATGAGTAATTATTGGAGTATATTAAATTTTTCGTGTATATGGTTAATAATATTGGTAAATAGAAATGATAATATGAAGCATACGAACATCTCATTCACAAAATTCGGCAACAATATGAGATACAAAAATATTTCTTAAATCGTGCATACTCAAGATATCTTATCCTTTATATTTCAAATAGAGAATACCTGTTTGGCACTGGTCTGATACTAGACATTTAGAACCGTGTCCAGGAATACCAGGAACCCATGCTTTAATATCCATGTCTTCCATACAGTACTTATAGTTTTTCATATTTTCAAATATTAATATAATACAACTTAAAAGTAACATTAATAATTATAAATAAGTAAATATAATACAAATATATTTTATTTTACGTGTTTTAATAACAAACGTAAAACATATTGTACATATTTATATAATTATTTAAGCTCAACAGTTTATGAATTATTAGTAATCATTAGTGGTATTTGTAATTACGCTGATTGACAAATTTCCCGTAGTTAATAGTGTAGAAAAACAGCATAGAGCCAGCAAGAATATGGATAAGTGGAGTAACTGTAGCACGTTTTGGTTGCACATACTTGTGGGACCATCTCCAGTAAGCACGAGAAAATAATCCAGCAATAGCTGATGGTGACTTATTACGACGTAAAATCCATTGAGGAACCTCGTCGAGTTTCAATTGAGAGAAAGGCGTATCGGGCGTTCCATAGAAACGGGCTGGATCGTAGGGCCCGTGCACTTTGGGGTTGTATTCAGGGGGATAGTCACCAATCGCCATATTGAGAGGCGTTTAGACTTCTAGGGCAAGAGATTAGAAACAAAAAACCGTAAACCAGTGGACTGTGAAAATCCGCAAAATCTCGGTTCGACGAAGGTTTTAATATTTATTATAGAATTAACGTACCTATACAGCCGCTTCTTACTGGATACAAATTTATTTTATATTGATGTATATGTACAATGTATGTAGTATATATATTCGCATACAAAAGGGTTGAACATTTAATTTAAATATTTCACAAAATATGTATAAATTCTACTGTGACGATTCAAGATTAATTGTACTGTAGTTATATAGTATTATTAATGTTTTATTGTTTTATATTCCGTGGCAACAGTAAATAATGACAAACCAAAATAATTACTTTTATTTTATTACTTATTTATTTTTAGAGAGGACCCGGCATCTGTAGCCATTATCCCTCCATATAGGTTTTTTCGTTTTTTCGTTTTTTTTACTTTAGAGTAACTGTAGGAGTTGAACAAGTGGGTATATTGTATGTATGAAGGCGTGAACCGATATCTTATACGTATAAAGATGTCTTGCGAATCACGAATTCCACGAGTTTCTTAAATCACTATTGATTTAAAATCTGCAGTTATAGACTTAAGAATGTTTAGGTATATATAAGTGTATAATACAAATAAGATCGTTAGGAAGCAAATTTTATAATTTTGAACCATTCGAGCTTATATAACGCGTATTAAAAACATCAAAAGGCAACAAAAAAAAAAAAAAACCATGGCACTATTTTAAGAGGGCCGCGTAAAAATTGTGTAGAAACTAGAAAAAAAATGTCAATCTTATTTTCAGAAAATGCAGCGTAGTAGTTTTAACTTTGAACGGTGTGTAATTCCTCGAAAAACTCGATGGACTGTACTCTCACGGCTTGTCTGCGCGTGTTACTGTCGTCGGATCGGAAAACGTACTTTTGGCAACGTTTCTCGCGGAAATGTTTACTCGTCCGTGTCGAAAACACGCTCGGCGACGGTCAGAGTTTATTATAGTATATTATTATTATTTCGTCAAGTTTAATAATATCTTTTTTTTCCTTGTCGAATTCATATTTATTTATTTATTTAGCCGGTATTATAGCAACTCGACCACGAAATTGGCCACCGCGGGTCTACGTATAGTAATATATTCAAAAATAATAATTATTTATATTCTCTTATATATGTCTCTTCGTTAATTAATCGTCCGAATCGCGTGTATCATAGGGCTTGCCAAAATGTCAGTCAGTGCGCACACGATAATAGTACGTGCATATAAAAATTATATTATCGGACTAAAACTTCTGATGTTTTTGAAAGCCCGAGCAGACAATACGTCCATTCCGAATTAAAAACAAACTATGTTGCAGTTCAATAAGATATCATCTATAATGCATTCTAGGATGCATTAATTTAACAGTGTATTTATTTTAAATATATTTTTTAGTTATACACATAACTTGTATTGTGCGTTGTTTATAACGTGCGGGTTAAAATTCTAAGAGCTGCATACATATATTTGTGTAGTATTACGTTATCCGGTTCGTACCATGCTTTAAGATGCGTTTGAATTATACGCAACTGGTTGATTTGAAGTCCATGCATAATCGTACATTTAAGGTCTCAGGCTAGTATCTACAGTATCTGTTAGAATATGTACAAGCGTGGAAAAAAGTCTATTCTCGAGGAAAGAAACAGGATCATTATTCGCGTTATTGAAGGTACCGGAGGGAATCATAGTCCAGGCGATGATAATATTATATTATACATACCTACGAGTATAATACGTTTGGGAGGATAAACTGTATCGGGAAAAGAAAAACTTGATGACTATAATATTATCGGTGATCATCACAGAGTATCACACAAACATATTGGTCGTTCTTCTCCGAGAGATTGTGGTCCAAGTAGGGGTGGTATAGTGGTGGGGGGAGGTAATATTATACTAGCGGCTCGCGTACATGACGTTTACTATCGTATATAATAATATGACGTAATAAAATCAACGATACTCGTATGGGAGAGAAAGAGTGTGTGTGAGAGAGATAGATAGAGAGAGAAAGAGAGAGAGAAAGAGAGAGAGAAAAGGAGAGAAAGAGGGAGAGAGGGTTAAGACAGAAGGGGTAGGTAGGGGAAGAGAGTGGAAAAAAAAAAGTCGGACGAGCGTAGTCGCGTGGTGTGCGCGGGTGTGCGGGATGCGTCTTTTACCGAGAAGTCTCGATCTTTTGACGGGTAATTAAACCGCCACCGCGAGACTAAAAATAAACGCGTATAAATGTACAACGGGTGTGCGTGCGCCGCGCGCGGGTCGTAGGGATCGGCGGCGGGCGTATAAAAACCGCAGCCTCGGCCGGACCGCAGAACACACGCGCCGCAGCATCCCGTCCGTCGCAATACGTTCTCGCATACGTCAAGCGCGAAATCGCTAACGTAACAATTATCATATAGGTAATACACGACGCATTAGTAAATCCGCAGTTGACCGTGCGCAATTGTCGCGTTTGCAGTCGCGAACGAAACCGTTTTACCGTAATTTCCTACACGGCCGTGTGTATTAGCGTGAGTGCGCTGCAGAGTTCTGGTGTAGTCCGCGGCGGGGCAAAAGATTATTATCGGTTCGTATACGCGCGCGTGTTAGCGGAGATAATAAAAGGGTTTTCCGCCGTCCGCACGTTTGCCACCGGTCGGGAACATCGGGATCAGCATCAGCAGCAGTGGTCGGAATAGAGCGGAAAAATGCCGGTAAGTCCGTCCGACCGTTATCGTGTATTGCGTTATATGACATAACATTATTATATTATCGACCATGTGTAATATCGTATAACGGTGTGCGTAGGAAGTATTGCTTTTAGTTGAAAATAACTGTTTTAAACGGCGAAAAAATTAGTTTTCAGGCGGAAAATTTGAGTATAATCTATAATATCCTTGATATCCATGAAAAACTTAAAACTTTTAATCATTATTTATGTATATTGTACATACATAAACTGGTAACAATTTATGAATCCGTACGTGTTTAATATACGCACACGGTTTTAACGTATTTTTACGGTGTCCTATATAAAATATTTTAACACTATATTTCAAAATCATTCTAAAATATTTCTTTTATATAACATACTGCTTGCTAAACATTGTATGCAGTTTAAAATGTCATCTATAGCATCTATTAGTATACAACAAGTGCATAATATAATATCGGTTTAACTATAGCCATTCATTTTTATTTTTTTCCCATAAATATTATAAAATATGTATAAGTAATAGCTCTTCTAGGTTAGGATATCTTATAATATGGTTATATGTTTAAATATATTATACGTGACCTATGATTATATTTAAGTTGTGCAGTATAGGTTGAACTATGGGGTTGCAGTTAATGAACGATTTTTTTTCTTAATCCTCCACATAAGTTTTGTTTTAGAATGATTTCTTTAAAAAGAAAAATTAAAATTTTTACTAAACATTCTTACGACCCGTATCTCTAACTTACTCTATTCGTTGTCAGCCACTGGCTAATAAAAAAATATACTAGATTATGTAATAATGTACACATATGTATGTTTTACAACTTTTTAATTTTACTTTATGAAACATTTTTTATTATTTTTTCTAAACAAATTAAGAAGTAGTATATTATTGTTAACATATTAATATTAAGTATTAAACATTTTAGTTAAATAATTTCACATTGTCACTTAATCATTATTTCTATTCAAGACGATGTCACATATTAGTTAACGTATATATAACTTAATTTTGACCCCGTCACTCGAAGGTGATTGATGCAGATGAAAAGGGGTGCTTTAATAAAACAAATAAATCTTTTTAGTTGTAGTGATAATATCGGGTGATATATGATATTGCATCGGTTTGTTTTAAAACATATTTATTTAGTTGTATCATCCTGAACACTTAAAGCTAAGAAACTGCTTGAAAATTATTGAAGCTATCGTAACCAATTAATATAATGAACATAATACAATAATAATATTAATATTGTAATGAAAATCGCACAGGTGGATGGTTTTGCAGTCATTATGCAAATTTAGTATAGCGAAACGACGTGCAGTTTCTGTTTTCTTTATTTCTGTATCTTGTGTATTCACATGTTACATAATATATAAAAATTTTGACTGCGTAATGCGTTCGTGTAGTACGTGACAATTAATAAAAATTCTTCTTTGTATTTCTCCGTAAGAATTGACTCGAACATCCATTTAGAATTCGAATGGAAAACGGCCAAGTTGGAAATATATTACGAGTATAATAGTATAGTTTTCTGCAAATTGATTGACTGAATCTTATAATCAAAACTACCATATGGCACTATTTGGCTCTTTGTCTTGGCCTCCCTCTCTGCTTTTCTATGTAGCCATACACTTTATTATTTATTAATATCAGAAAAACAAAATTATAGCTACACTCGGTTGCGTACACAGTTATCGAAATCGGTCCCTGCAGATGACTGCTCCACAACAGCTTAACAACTAAACTAAACGAACTGCAGTGTAGTACACACAAATACGTATTTATATTCTCAAAATATAGAAGGTATAGTTGTATAATCGTTTATCGTCGTTTAAAAATACTGTCTTTTTTTTAAGCCTTTACGTGAAACCCGATGATGAAGATATATGGAGTCACGTTTTAAAAATAAACGAGGTTTTTGGTGTTTACTTCAAAGACTAGTTATTAAAAATGACTTCCGAAATGCAATAACACCTCGCGATTAACGACTGCATCGAAACACTTGGCGATTATACTACATTACATAAAAAAACCGTTTCGCAAGAGTTTGTTATTCGTCATCTAGGCAGCGCGCGTCACCGGCGGCGTCGTCTCACCAAATGGTCAAAACTATACTATACACCGGCAAAAAGTCGTCAACCACACGTCCACGTATAATCGTATATTTTCACCCATAAAAAATATCAAACGAAAGAACAATTATGATTCGTTTAAATGTTGAAAAATCTACCACCGCAGCTCGGCTATATACTATAATAATTGCCTGCGGTGGTGGTTAGTCCAACAGTCGTGCCAATTTTCGCGCGTATTTCTAGCGACAGTCACGTTTTACACAAACGCGCGATTTGTCGCTTGACGTTGACTAATTATTTTAAAATGTCAAAAATATCCACTCACCTCACTCGTAGGATACGATAGATAAACAGCAAGCGAGGTTACACTACATATTACAGCAGTCACTGCCACCATTCATAAATATTTCACAAGAACAGAGTTCTTCATTCATCTAAAAAAAATTGGCGTTTTTTTTTCTTCGAATCCACGTGTCCATCTTTAAGACGTAGTAACAATTAGTATCAGGAAAAAAAAAATTTGTTAAGTTTATTATTGTGTCGTGTACTAAACAACATGCGTCAGTGCCTTGCGGAAAAGATTACGTCCAGAGTGTGTGTGGGCGTATACTCTGTCTTATCGCATACGCACTCTTGCGGTCCCTATTTTTATTCACACAATTTGTATCTATTAGTATTTATTATTTATTTTGAGTTTACCATTAAGAAATTATTTAATTATCGAGTGGGCTCCTGGGTTGCCTCTTACTCATCCCCGACTATTTAAGCTGACTATATTGGGTATGCCTATATATGCCTATTTTACCATTTACTGACAAGTGACAATCTTCAGTCATTTGGTTATTTTATTTTATAAGTCAACAATATAAATAAAATTGTTTTTGTTAAAAGTGGGTGTATCGTGTAATTGTCATTCAATATTTTATTGAAAAAAAAATGTTTATGTTAAATTTAAAATGAAACTGTATAAATAATTTGGTCTTTTTGTATTTATGTCAGCTGTTGGATCGATTTATTAGTTAATTGTACATTGTGCATTTTTGTTTCTATTTTTGTACAAATCACTTATTTTCCAGATTTTCCACGTAGCAGGTAAACTACGGTGCATAAGTATAAATTTTTCATTATTTATTTTATTTGCCATTTTTTTGACGAAGATATAACATTTTCAAAAGACAAAAGAAATACGACAGCTCAACACAGTTCTACTTAATTGATTTTTTTTTATGCTTAATTACATAATAAGACATTTATAGCACGATTGCTCGGTACATCTATATATACTTAAGTTACACAATATTTCCGGTTTTTTTAACATTGGTTGACTGATAAATTGTACATTCATAGACATACATGCGTGGTCAATCATGAATGTCAATCATCTTGATTGATGTAAAATTCTAACATTTTTTAATTTCATCACTCAGTCAGTCATGCATACACAGTCAGTCTTGACTCTTGAGTGTCAATCTCGTTAATTATCATTCAAGACTGACCGTGTATGGGGGATTTAAGAGGATATTAGATAAAGATTTCTTGATTTATCAAGAATACTTCGAGTTATCTGCAATAATCAATTGAGAGTGTAAATAATGTCAATAAAGATTTGTGATTGATTCCATCAATTTACATTATATACTGAAGATTTTATTCCCAAACACTACTATATACATTGAGATTTATGTAATGATAAAAAAGTACGATAGTCGATCACCCGAACATTCGGAAGCTGTACATGCGCTCAATTTATTGTTGTGTTTGCGATTGTCTCGGATTTGTTTAATAAAATTGTAGATAAATGTGACATTCGTATAAAGTCTATAATCTGTATAGATCACAAATTCGTGGTTAAAGGTTATCGTTTGAAGTATAATAATTAATTGTCATTATACGAACTTTTTTTTTCAATTTGAATATAAGAATTTATTTTGATAATGACGTTTTGATAATTCACATTTTTTTTTCACGTGTTAGTTATTTTTTTTTTTCTAATTTGATTATTTCTCTTGGATGAAATAATTCATTACGTTAACATTTTTGAAGATATTTCTGTGTAACATATACATAGGAATCATATTCAAGCGCTTATCCCAATCTCAGGACGTATATTAATTATCTTACGTTGTAGAACGTCCGAAGTTATTTCACTTGTTCGTAAACCTAAAGCTAACTTCAATAGTTTCACCAATGGTCGAAACTATACGGGTATTATTTTCGTATGATGTATATTAGTATTTTATTTAGTACTAGAATTCGTCTAGCTGGGGCTGAATTTAGTATTTTTTATTAGTGTAATTTAATCATAACGATCAATTTTAAATGAATTACTGACTATAGCGAGTGTAAAAATAAACTGCACCACGTCATCTTTCGCAGAGTATTATTGCAGAACACGTGATTTCGCGCTCGTCTACACGTCGATATAATCATCACAGAGTTGTATATATAAATTATAATATGTGTAAAACGTCTATGCATGATGTAAGGATATAGACGCTGATGAATACATTTACAACAATATACATTTCATTTTTGCAATCGTTACGAAAACGTCATCAACGTTCAGATTTCAATGTCCCAATAGCGTTGAACTGCCTAGACATGAATTATAGTTAAATAAACGAGTAATATTATAAATTAAAATTTATCCGCCTAAATTGAAATTAACATGTTTAGACTACTAATTGTTTAATATTACATCCTATACAGTATAGTGTCGTTTGTGCGGTACACTGTGCCTATGAGCGTATTCCCATTTTGCGATTAATTTTTTAACAATACACAAATTAATCGAAAATCGTCTGATTAATATTGCGACTTTACTGTAGGGTATGTATAGTATAATAACATACTTTGCATCCCATTGACAAAAATATGAAACTACGTTAAGGTTATTCAGTTGTATAATTAAACAAAAAAAATTATGTTTGAGACATATACCTTTAAAAATAATGAAACCGCTTTTAACAACGTTCTCGTTCAGCTTTTAGAAAACATATTAAATTATGTGTTGATAATAATAATAATAATAATAAAAGAGGTCGTCGATGTTGTCGTATATCAGAGATCATAACACCGTGGCTCATATATAGACGGGATACGCTTTTTTATTATTATTATTTCTTTTTAACATTGAACAACCGCCAAAAAAAGGGAAAAAAGCGATAGTCTGTTTTCGTTTAAAGCGCTCTCGGACGTTTGTTGAAATATACGGCGCGGTCTAAAAATACTCGGCACGGAAAGAGTAAAATGTACAATAAAAAGCGCATTCAATCTTAACGATCGCAATATGACGTGTAATGGAAAACATACGTATTAGCTAGATAACTTCACTCCAACTATATACGTGTGTACGTCAATCACACTAAATACGAATTAAATCAACAGAACTCCAGCAGTTCGCAACACTCATGTCTGGAGTTAGTTCGTCGGTATAATAATATATTATTGTCTTCCCGGCCGTACATGCATCGTTCACGAATTCTTATATGAATGGAAAAAGTCGGTTATTGATGTAGTATATTATTTTTTACTCGAATATGAACTATAGCGGGGGGCCCGTGGCGTCAAAGATTATTTTCACGTGGATCCGCGTTCCGCAAAAGGTCATATAGAAATCACTGCTGTAACTCTACATAGTAATTTGTAGTATCGTGTATTGTTACGTATTTATATATCATTTGATATAACATATTGACCGAGAATTCACTGGTGTTCGCAGGCTAAAAATAAGGAGCAAGAACAGGAGGTGTTGGAGTGGATCGGTCAAGTGTTGGGCGAGAAGATGCCGGCCAACGTGCCGTACGAGGATCAGCTCAAGGACGGCGTCGTGCTCTGCAACTTGATCAACAAGATCAGCCCCGAATCGGTGAAGAAGATCCAGACCAAAGGGTCAAACTTTCAGCTGATGGAGAACATCCAACGGTACGATCACGTGTGCTTTTTTCCGCTTTGAATATTTACCGGTAGGGCATTGCAACTGTCGAAAGGGCAGATGGTATAAAAACTAGTGACGAATTGAACAAGATTAACAAAATGTTTGTCAAGCTGTTTTTTTTTTTCTGTCGAGTATAAAAGTCTTGTCGTATTTGGAATATATAGAGAGAAGACGAAGAGAAAAAAAGTAGAAAACATTAGATGCGCCCCCCAAAAGTGCACTTTTTAACACATCCCGAACTGAAAACCAGTGTTTTCCCAACATAAGTATGTACGTATAATAATATGAAATCAAACATTTAAGGCAATAAATATTAAAATGCATTGTCATGAAGTATTTTTACTAAAAACAAAAAAAATGTCCATTCAACATAGTTGTATATTTGTATACATACATAGTTTCTATTGTTTGGCACCGATGACCATACGATTCATAACGTTATAAGCCGTTAAGTGTACAAACGACTATAACTGTTACTTTTCAATCACAGCACATTGTTATTATACATTTATGAAAAGTCGCGGCACACTTTGTATAAATATTGTTTATTTTTAAAATTAACTCTTTAGAATCAGGAAAACATAATACGCAATACAGTATTATGGGTTGATAAAAAGAAAAAAATATATTTCAATTTTTTCAATAATTATTTTATATTATGATGGGATTTTTTTTATAACAGTTCCAGTTTTTGGGGTATACTTTTAAAATTCTAAGGTACACTAGTGTTCCATGAAATATCTTTTGGGAAACATTGATTTCAATAATTCTTTTACGATTTTTTTTCTCCAAAATTGATGATATAATATATGTATAATAGTTATAGGAAAAACTTCGATTTTAAAACACAACTGCAGTCGGCAATGGTAATTACTAATTATTTCCCAGTAATTGTTGAAAAAATAAATACAAATCGTATACATTTTTATGATTCATGTATTGTATTTTATGTAATTCGAGTACCTATTTGGAGAGAAAAAAAAGCGTTAAGAAAACATAAAGCCCGCAGAGGGTAATGCATAATAATGCGCCACTTCGTATTTATGGGTGTCATCGATTTAACTGCAGATATATACACGATCGTTCGATCACAATACCATGGCACTCATGAACATTATATATCATACATCAGTTTGTGTTACTTATATAATTATTCGAGAAAATATCATAAGTTAATATAATAATAAGGATTGACCGACGTCGCGTAAAATTGCTTATTGTAAATTCGTTTGCTATATTACACTGCACCGTCGGAGTGGGTCTTATAGCATTTCACCGCCGTAAAACCCATTTTCAATTCGAATTCGTCCAACCCAATAGATATCACGTGATTTCCAAAATGTGTGGTCCGCGGTATAACGGTCAATCGGATTTCGGACGGAAACATAATACAGCACGTAGTACGGTCAATTCAAAAATATTATACACGATTCGGAAATAAGGCTTATTCAGTTATAATACCGAGCGACTTACGTAGTGGTGTGCATATATTAAAGTAATAGTTATAGTTGTATGGGTAAAAAAAAAAACAGTAGGTCCCGTCCGTTTATCAACAAAAGCGGTAAATATCACTTGTTTTGTTCGCGTTCACCCGTTGTCTGTATATCTTATGCAGATTTTAAAAGTTTTGATTGGAAGCGCAATCTCGTTCTCGGTGGATCTGTACATGTTTACCAATCAAAAGTACATATTATTATTTCTATATTATTATTATTACGTCGATAAGGCGCGACGGGTTAAACGTGTGACTCTGAGTCCTACACCTAACGGCTATGCGTCAAAACTTTAGTGTATAAATAGGGACATAATACATAGTACGCGTTTGTGTGCAGGTTTCAAGCGGCCATTAAGAAGTACGGCGTGCCAGAAGAAGAGATTTTCCAAACAGCCGATTTGTTTGAACGCAGAAACATACCGCAGGTGACACTATGCCTGTACGCCCTAGCTCGCATCGTGAGTAAACCGTATTATATTATATTCAAACTATAGTTTTACATATTAATTTTATGGTCATTGTACACCGCGCACAGGACTTTTGAATTGGCGAGGGTGGTTGAAATAATTTACACAATTAGTTCATATAAATCACTGTTGAATAGTACTTTTTTATGGTGGTTTTCGAGGTCATATACCCACTATTATTATTATTTTAACAATAATAATTTATCATTTGATACCACGAATGGTACACAGATGCAATGTATTATATGGTTTGGATAAGAAATACAAAGTCACTGTCATTGTAATAACTGTCATGAACTTCTAGACAAAATTGTAATTGTTTGAGTGAGTAGATTTATCCAATATATTAGATTTACTAAATATTGATCCAACGATAAAACGTTACTTAAATGAATGTCTCATAAGTACCTCAAAAAAAAAAAAAAAATATATATATATATAAATATTTTCGAGGGGGTTTTCATTTTTTTCTTCCGTGGAGCTTTATTTAACATTTTTCAGAAACAATCAGTACCTCCGTGGTGCCCTTTATCGATATACTTATTATAATTGTACATCAGAAATGACAGAAATAATAAAATGATGAGGCGACGACCAACCAAAATATTATTTCGTTACTGCAATAACAGTACTTAGTTGTACAGTAATATTTAAAGGTTATGTTGTACTATTAAAACGTTCAACCGCGGACGTTTATTATACGGCATTAACCGCCTCTATAATATCACATTGTTTGAGACCAACACACTTAGCTACTGTACGTACACGCTCGTTACTGCTCACTCGTTGATCGTGTTGCAATAATTCACTGTTTGTCCGCAGACGCAAAAGCATCCGGAGTACACGGGACCGGCGCTGGGACCTAAGATGGCCGATGCCAACAAGAGAGAGTTCACCGAGGACCAGTTGAGAGCGTCCGAAGGCCATCTCAACTTGCAGATGGGTTTCAACAAAGGAGCCTCACAGTCGGGTCTGGGATCGTTCGGTAACTCGAGGCACATGTAACAAGTTTGTTCCCCTTTATGGCGTCCACTATATATATAGCTATACCATAACACTTACTGGGATTGTACACCGCAAATACTGCAACGCGCCGTGGTTCACATAATTATATACTATTTATATTTTACAGTTATTATTTTCATTATCACGCATATTATGCTTATATATCGTTTTATACATGCATAGTTGTACCGCGAAAACGCGACATTTCCCTCCCCTATATATTTATCCGGAAAATGGAAACGCGTATTATATACATATAAATATATATATTAATTTATTAATCATGTACAGATACACTGACTAACTATATATCCATATTGTATTATTGTCTTAAAAATTTTTTATACATGCAACATGCATCACACTTATTTTACTAACAGATTTACATTATATTTATTACGAATAAAATAATCATTACACTTTATACACATATATTATATTGTTTTATGAAATCTAACGCGCGGAATATATTTATTTAAACCTGTTCAGAGATGGTTGATAAAAATGGCGTTACATATCGTGAAAATACGGCGAAAAGTCTTTCAGTAAAAATATTCGGTAAGCGTAAGTATTCTACGTGGAAGAAGTCATAAGCTTATTAAAACACGCACTAACCTTGGCACAGAAGGTTTGCCTATAGAAAATACAAGTGTCGACATCAAAAGACAGCACCACTCCGACTGATTATTATTTTGAGCTAAAAATATATCTTCGGTATAATATACAGAGCATAATGTACATATTATTTGGTATGATAATACAATCATTTGATCGAATTATTTGGGCATTTATAATATAAATACAGGTTTTTAATACCGTAAATAATATGACTGGTCGATACTCACTCTAAAGAAGGATCATATTAATATGTTTATAAATTTATAATAAATGCACTTCAGAAAAACAGATATAGTTATCCCAATTGAAAAATAATCTTGTGAGATAATTAACTATTAATAAGAATCTATACCAGTAGTCAACACTGTAATTGGGTCGCGACCAATCGTCCATTTCTAATATTTATGTTCATATTTTAACTATAAATTTTAAATATTCAGCGGATAATGGGGGAAAAAAAAACTATTATAATTGCTCAGTCAAAACTAAAAATTACTGATAACAGATATTACTTATTAAATCACCACAAATAGATTTATATTACATGAATATTGTCTTTTAAGTAGGTTCACCCAGTAGGATATACCACTTATACACTAGGTTTACCTGAGGATTTACTAATTGCCCTAGATCTAGACCAAAATAGCAAGTGAACTGAAGTATAAATGTATAGTAAAATAATAAAATCATTTTGTAAGATTACAGAATATGAAAATGATAAAACATTTAATTATGTGGTCAATATTTCTTGAAAAATATTATCTAAAGGTGATGAATAATTTTACGAGTATAAAAGAATAAGTCGATTAAGATTTTTATTCACACATCTGATAAATAGTTATACCAAGTATATTTATTTATACAACAAACATTTTATAGTAATCATTTTATTTGTGTTATAGCCTTATAGAGCAGTTTTATTTTAAACAAAACTTACAGACCAGACAATCTTTACGTTTTCAGAAATATCTTTACTTCATTCAACAGGTATTTTCATTTCTAATTTCCTGTAGAGAGAACTGTCTGCTTTTAGCATTTGTCAGTAACTGTGAACTGTTTCTAGAAATTCTTAAACAACAATAATTAAAAAGTTGGTAAAAATCAAATATAATTTGAGGAAAAAAGTAATGGAAATTTGGTTATTTTTGGGACGATATCAGGCATAGAAAACAAAATATTTAATTTAAAAATGTCAATTTCATATAATCTTTATTTCTTTAAATATTTCAATATATTTCTACATAAACAATGTATTCATTAAATATTCTAGTAATGGACTTTTAGGCTGGCGACAAATACAAATTTTTTTATATATACTTTTTTTTTTTAATTTTACCTTTTTTAAAATTTTTTTTACATACAATATTTCAACTATCAAATTGTCAACAATATTAAATCACTTCGTCAAATATGTCATTCAATTCTTTATACAATTATAATAATCATTGTGTCCTAATCATTAAATACTATATACAAAAAAGAAACATTTTGCTCAAGGATAACGGTACCTTTTTTTTTTTATATTATTATTATTATGATATGCCGAAACGATTATTCAGTTAACCGACCGAATTGTGTATATATTATTTATACCTATACAAGCATAGAAAAAGCTAGCATTATGCAAGAGTGATTGTATTTCGATTAAGCAATTTTTCAAAATTTATTAGAAAAAAGAAAAAAAAAACGTACGAGCGACATGAAATAAATGAGAATTACACTGCTAACATGCATATCCTCAAGGACGGGTACGTTTTTTATATTGTCTTACTTTTTTAAATAAAATTAAAAATAAATCAATTTAATACTCAACGTAAAAGTCGGTCAAAATATCATTCCAATAAATTGGGGTGATAATTAATACAAAAGAATACATAAATAATAAAAATGCATATAAATGAGGTATCGGGTACTTAAGGATAAAAATAAAGTAGGACGAAGAATGTTAACCTCCAACTTAAAATAAATAGAAAAAAAAACTAACTTAAAATGAGGTTAAAAAAGTAAAAAATAATAAAAATAATATTACAAATAAAATTAACCATGGAACACAAAAGGCATTATCCTTAAATACATCAGTCGATGGATTCTTTATATAACGATATTAACTTACCAAGTTTAAAAATTGTCTAAATTTACATATTACAAATATTATTTATCTACACAATCCCTATAACTGTGGATATACATACATACACATTACACATACATATAAATAAATATTATCAATAAAAATGTATTAGTAATTATGCACACAGGCGCCAAGTAGTTGTGAGATACAATGCATCGTACTTTGTTCGAAACAAGTGATAAGTGAAGAGAAATAATCTCCTTGTCAGTTCTTACGAACAGTGTAAAAATAAAAATCTAATGATAGTAGAAAATATTTTAAGTACCAAAAAGAATTAATAACAATAGATAGATCATATTATGATGATACATAATATAAACATATGTATGTATATGTATGTACAATGTAGCATAAGATAACATTCCTTATTTAGTACGCATGTGATGTGGTGTGTGTGTATGTGATTGTATAAGTGAGTGTGAGTATGTTGAGTTTCGAGACTAGATTTGTCGATTGCGTACCAACACAGACACTTGTGTAAGAAAAACTAAGTCTATACAGCCGACTAATATAGGTAATAATAATAATATTAATAATCTATGTGGTGATGGCGACAATCCAACTGTCCACGTATGTGCGTGCGAGCGTGAGACGACTATGATTGACGTCAACAGATTTTTAAACTGCGTGCTCAGTGTACGTGAACACGTCTGGCCTGTCTCAGTCGGAGTATTGATCAAATGATCCCAAGTATTCGAGTGCAGCTTGATAGCAAAACTGGTACTGTTCCTACAAGTGAAAAAGTAAATATTAAATTTATAATACGATTCTTGAAATTTATAAAAATTATAAATATAATAAGTATGTAGAAATCATGTATTTATTTAAATTTCTGGGACGTTGGATTACCTCTGTCTGAACCATGGCTGGACGCTGTGTCCGCAGGATCCGGATTGTTTGAAAGAGATCAATTACACCTTCACATTGCATACGTTCCAATACAATGCTCAGTGACACAAATACGCCCGTCCTACCCACGCCGCCACTGTAAGGAAACAAATAAATAAAAACGACGGTTAAATCGATTCTTGATTGGGAGTAGTGATGCAATAATACCTGCAGTGGACGGTGATCGGACCTTCTTGGCCGAACTGTTCTTTAGTTTTGTGTACTTGTCCGATGAAGTCTATGAATCCTTCAGCCGACTTGGGCACGCCCTGTTCTGGCCAGTCCGTGAACTGGAATTGCCTGACGGTCCGCGACCCGTTGTCGATCGTATCGGTCACCTTGAACTCTCTAAGTATGTACTGCGGCATGTTGTACTCCGTGATGGGTTCGACGACGAACGTGTCGTACCGAACTGATCGTTCGGACGGCCAATATTGGTAGCATTTTTCCTATGAAAAAAATCAACATATAAATCACACGCAATAGCCATCTTGATGATGCGAAGCGCGGTTTTATCGGTCATCTTACCCTTCCCATTTCGTGCAGTTTGGTGAGCATGACCACGATCGTCGAATTGTGCTCCCACAGCATGCGCCAGAAATCGTCAGTGGTGATCTGCAGCGGTCCCTGGGTCGCGATGTAAGCACCGCGTAGCCTATAGCCGTCTATGAAGTTCGCATTTATGTAGTCCGATCCTTCCAAGCCCCTGGAAGACCCACCGCTCAGGCACACCCGAGTGTTCTCGTACGGCAATAAGTGAACCAAACGGTTTTTCGGTTTGTTCACGGGCAAGCTGGCACTCACGAACCGACAGAATTCGCTTTTGACCAGCGCTAATTTCTATAACGTAAGCATTAAATGTAGAGGCAATGGCGTAACATATCAACGATTTCTTACCTTGAACTCGAGTTCCATTCCGGTGACTGTTGTTCCGGGATCCATCTGGGACAGTTGTTGGATGTGCATGGGTAAGCTACGCACGGGCACTTCGGTTTCGCCACAAGTGACGGCTTCCAAGAGAGCGTCATGTATGAAAATGTACTGCTCTTCGGTCTGGAAAACAAGAAACCATTGTATAAGTGTCGGATGGCAGCCACGCAATCGAGGTTTATTTCATTAATATGTCATAAAACATTATAATGTTCCGGACGGGGGGAGAGGGGTAAAACAAATGTTATAAACTTATAACTGTAAGTATGAATAGCACCGTTTTAGATTCTGAACGGTGTGATGAATATATTGGTTTTACAATGATGTGGTTTTTATATTTTATTTTAGTTTTTTTGAGTTTGTCATTACGTTTTGAGACGGTAAAAGTACTTTGATTTCCTTATATAGCAACTTTAATGAAAAGAAAGTGAATGTAGATATTACTTGCGCATGTCAAAAATGAAAAATTTTCAATACTTTTAAAAAATGGGTTCGGAAAAACAACAACAAAAAAAAAAAATACGGAAAAACTGGAGTTTTTACACAAAACCACTTATTGACAAAAAACATTTTTTTATGATACTCTAACGCAAAACCAAAAAACCGCAGGTACTTGAAATTTTTACCAAATGTTTAAATTAGCGTTTTCCATACGGTATACATGGTTAAGTTTTCAAAGTATTTTATTTTTTTTGAAATAGCGATAAAGAAATTTGGTTGTCCTAAAAATCTTGGGAATTTAATACCAGGTTTATTATAAGTTGTACTTATCGCAATTAAAATAAATTGAAAATCGTATGACAACATTTTTTTTTTTATAAGCTCCAAAAGTTCAAATTTTATGAAAAATGTCAAAATCGCTATTATTTGTATTTATACTTAACGTTAAAAATTTTAACACAAAGTTATCCATAAATTTTTCTACAAATATCAACAAAAAAATTTCTATCGGACTTTCAAAAAACATTTTTATGATCGTCTGAAATTTAAATTTTTAAAAAATTGCATAAAATAACGATTTATCCTTAAACAATTAATTAAATATTAGAAGTCGTAGAATCTTGAAACTTTTACCCGTTGTCAATATTGGCATTTTCTTTTCAATATATTTTACTAATTTTTAAGGTATTTATAGACTTTTGAAATATTCGATTTTTTAATTTTTTTTTTATGTATAATTGTTGTTAAAAAACATGTTGCAGGGACAAAGTACTTGAACATTTAATAGTATATCCTACAAAAGTTGTTCTTACTGTCATTCAAAAAATTATTGAAATACATAGTCACAAATATTTTTTACAAGCGTTTAAAGAGCAAAATATTGATATAATATTACAATTTAAATATAACATGTAATTATAACAATTTAATTGTAATTATAACATGTAATTCTGAACGGAGATGATTTGTTAGTATAGAATAGGTATATAAATTTAAATATAACATTATATACCTATTCTATACTAACAAATCATCTCCGTTCAGAATCGTTTTTCGTATGCAGTGATCATTGAATTCAAACTTAACACATCATCCATTACAATGACTTATCTTATGAACGAGATCCACTTTACCCCATACTGTACAGCAGAGCGAGTCCCCGCCCGGTTCTTTTTTTTTCCACTTTACCAATTTAACGTCACATATTATTACGAGTACATTATTTCGTTCCGAACAATAAAATAATAATAATAATGATAAAAATATATAAACGAATATAATGATTAATAGCGCAAAGAGTTGGTTCAAAATAGAGCCGGGAGTCATACTATAATATGATGTGCGGACGGTCGGCAAACGTGGAAAACTTGATGATTACCTGGACCATGTAGTTTCGTTGGGCTCTCAGGCAGGTGACGTGCGCGTATATGTCGACGCTGTGCTCGTTCTTGGCCCGTTCCAGCATGGCGTCGATGACTATGAAACAACCGGTGCGGCCCACGCCAGCGCTGCAGTGCACCACCAAGGGGCCGGATTCGACGAGGTTGACCGCGCGGACGCGCTTCATGAACTGCAACAGCGGCGCCGGGTGGTCCGGCACGCCGTGGTCGGGCCACGCGCCGAACTGCAGCTGCTTCACCTCCCGCGTCTCGTTGTCCGTGGCCCGGGTCAGGTGGAACGACCGTATGACGTACGTGGCCAGTTCCTGGACGTTGGTCAACGTGACCGTGATCGGCCCGTACACCTGCGAGCCGCGCGCCGGCCAGTACTGGTCGCACTTGACGCGCGTCCGCTCCTCCAGCTTGGTCATCATGACGATGGTCGAGGTGCGCACCTCCCAGCACATGCGCCAGAAGTCGCCGAACGTGTCCTGCAGCGGGCCCTGCGTGGCGATGTACGCGTTGTGCTTGCGGTAACCGTCGCAGTAGTTCGCGTTTATGTAATCACTGCCCGCGGCCCCGTCCACCGGTTGCAGTATCACCCGCGAGTGGTCGTACGCGATCACGTTGGCGTACCGGTTTTTCGGCTTGTTCGCGTCCATGTTCGAATGGTCCCACGTGAACTGTTGGCCCGGCTCGATCGACTCGTACTCCTGCGAGAACTTGAAGTTGTCGTTGGCCTTCAGCAAGTCGATGTGCTGCGCCAGGTAGTTGATGGGCACTGGCGGGTGGGACACCATCGCGGGCGTCTGGAACTGCAACCGTCGCAACTCCACCGGGTCGTTGTTGGGATGCGAGTTCCCGATCAGAGGTTTCGTCACGCCGGACGTTTCGCCATACTTGCTCGGCCGTCGACGTCTACAAACACAGAACACGCAATATTATTGTTTTTGTCAAGTGTACCCCAAACCATATAAAAATATAAAATATGATCAAACGCCGTTTGGGATCATATGGTTGCAGTGGGTTTTGAAAGCACCCGCGGATTTGCTACCGTCAAGTATAAGAAAAAGAATATTTATATAAATTATAAATCTATCTATTTTATGGACAACATTATATGACTCACTAAGAAACGATAGAACGTGAGAACTTGAAATTTATCATTGTTGACCTTTATTACTTTAGATATGCAATAAAAAGAGATTTAAAAAGTGTTGTCCCCGACCAAGACTGCTCGGTGGGAATCCAGGTAATTTGGTTACAAAGTTTGCTTATACAATGCAGGCGAGTACTAAGAAATTATTAAAAGAAAAGAACGAACTTGTCGAGAACTACTTGACAACGAGAAATATAGATTCATATATATGGTTGGGCTCTAAATAATGTATGGTAGTATTTCATTTAAAATTATGCCCAGCCAAAACTGTGCCGTGTAAAGCCGAGTACCTCGAAAAATTTAATTGTTAAATAATTTTTTTTATGCATTTTATTTTAATGTACGTGCCTATATTTTTGAATTTATATCAATACTTTTTACATATTTTACATATTCCTGAACGAATATTTATATAAAAAATCCAGCTGTCGCGCTTCAGTTTTGTACAGGAGATGTTAAAATATTATGCAATAGAATAACTGAATAGTATATTAACTATAAGTAACCAACTTACTTTTTAACCACAAACAACAATATTAAAGCAGCAGTGAGCAATATTGCAGCGATTACTGGTCCAACTAGCCATAATAGTCCTGGAGGAGTGGCACTACTCCTCACGCTGACATGATCATTTGATGCACCACTGGAACCTGTGTTACTAGGTAAATTCGTGTTTCGTAATTCAGGCAGCATAGGAACTTCTTCAGGACCGACTTCACGCATTTCTAATGAAATAGGTTCAGAGAACGGACTAGATGTGTATAAGTGCTGAAAAAAATATATTAAATTATGCATATTGTACATTGTCATGAGAATAACTATCATTATTTAAACAATAATTATTTACTTTTTGTGGAGTATCAACAAAAGCTCGTACAAAAATTCTGTATTTAACGTTTAGATCAAGTTTTCGATTAAGAAATCCATCATATGTCTCACCATTACCCAGATAAAAGGTCCAAGGTATGGTTCTATGAGGGAATTTAGCTGCTATGTAAGGCTCACCTTCAGCCAATATTTCTTGTTGAGAGATTTCTACTAACTATAATTTATTTTTTGGTTAGTGAAGATATATATATATATATACATACATGCATTTTAATTTTGTATTATTGCTTACTTTTTGATTTAAAAATTCATCAGGATTCATATTTGCGGTATCTGGATTTTCTGGAACAACTACCACATAATAATGACAAATTGGACCATATTCTTCTGATGCTTGAGGTAGTATAATCTAGTGTAAAATAAATTATGTAATATGTATAGACTACAATTTGTTAATATTAATACTAACATGTATCTTTTGCATATTCACAACACCAAAAAAATCAGGCTTGACCATTGGTTGAGGAGCTGCCATTTGTGTGGTAACTGTTATCCTTGAAGGTGGCCTATAACTGCGATCTGATGGTACAGCGCTAACATTTACAGCATAACTTATAAATGGAGATAATTCATCGATTGTATGGCTTAACACATATTTGTCTAATTCTATGACACGAACAGGTACGATTTGTAACTGGGTAACACCCTGGGAATCTCTGAATTCTTTGACTGCATTGAATGAGATTTTGTAACCGATTGGGTTAAGTTTGATAGGAGGTGTCCAAGATAATGTCATGCTATGAGTGCTCACTTCTGATGCACGTAAATTCAAAGGCACTTCGTCTGGCTTAACAATAACAGTAATTTTCTCGGACAATCTTCCAAAACCCTACGATTGATAAATATAAATCAATAAAATAAAATATTTACTAAACGATATAGTACAGTTGTATTGTTAGAAAAAAAGAAAAAAAAGAATAAATATTGTATTTACATTATCAATACGTGCTGCTACAGCAATGGCATACTGGGCCATTTTTTCAAGATTAGCTAGATCTGTAGACTCAGTAGCAGGGACGTCTTTGATGTTCCATTGGTTGAGATCTTCCACAGCTGTCATTGTATAGTATACACGATATCCATTGATTTTAACACGCACTGGCACAGCCTCCCACCAAACTTGAATACTTTGATCAGATGTTGCTACAGCTTTAACACCCATTGGTGCCCGGACCATTTCTCTAGTAGTATTAATAGTCATCCGTGGACTCCATGGTCCATCACCTTCAGCGGTCACTGCTCGAACGGTGACAACATATTCCGTGGCTTCTTCTAATCCAGAGAATACAACCTAAAAAATAAATTGAGCAAGTTAAGTAATATTAATAACAATAATAATTAATTGTAGTAGCTGAGATTTCCAATACTTTTTTTAAGGTAGTATTTCTATGAGTGATTGTTGATTGATCAATTTTTTTGTGAAACTGTACGTCATAACGAATAATTTGTCCATTACGATGTTCACGAGATGGTTCATTCCATACAATGCAAACCACGTCAGGAGTTTGAAATTCATATGAGACGTTTATTGGTGGACCAGTTGGAGGTCCTTCTGGAGTATTAAAGTATTCAGTGGCTTCCTGACCAAAACCGACTTGATTTTGACCAGATATGTGAAATTCATATTCAACACCTCGTTCTGCAAAATAATTGTACACATTAAATATAATACATTGTAAACTAATTGAAAAAGTAGAATTTACCTAAATCAGTAATGCGCCTCTTGTTTTCAGTCATCATGATTTCAAACATTTCCTGTCCTCGGATTCCATAACGTAATTTGTATCCCAAAAGTTCACCATAGGTATTCGTGGGTCTGGTCCATTCTAATTCTATATTGACTTTTGGTTCTCTTTCTAAAACTCTATAAACACAATATTTTTTAAAAATGTTTCAATTCAATTTTTTGTTATACAGTGTAAAATAATGTATTAAGTGATTAGATTAGTACTTGAGGTTAACGACGGGTCTAACGGGCACACCACCAGGCGTTTTGATTTTAACCGGATGACTACGATCACCGTCACCTTTGCGAGTGATAGCGGCTACTTGGATTGCATACAGCGTGTCTGGTTGTAGGCCGGTGACATTACTCTCGAGCGCGTCAGCAACATCAAATCTCAATGGCTCGTTAAGCAACGCATTACCCTAAACACGAATAATATTAATAGAAATCATAAAACCAACACAGTAATAAATCAATTAATGTATCTGCGTTGATATGTTGCAACGGGGTAGGTACCTCAGGTTTGGCTTCTTGGACGTGTATGTGATAGCCTCTTATGATCCCATGACGGTCCTCTTCGGTGGGAGGACGCCATTGCACATGTATTGTTGTTGAATTGACAGGTTGAACTTTGACGTCGGTGGGAGGTCCTGGCACTGTTACCAATACATACGACGAGTTAGATATTTTTAGTATTAACAAATATTTTAGAACGTTATGAAAACAAGCAATTAATGGTAAAGGATTAGGTACACGTTTAATTCCTTTTTATCCATCATAATAGAATCACTCCAGAAATGTTTGGTGCAAAAATAGTTAAGATATATTCGACATATTGACGAGAGAGAATTTACACATTTTTGGAGTGAAACCATGATATTAAAAATGTAAAAACAATATTATTTCAAACAAAAATTAAAATTTGGAAGGTAAATAAAAATTAATACGGATTTCACTATAAAAAAATCAAACAACAGTTTTAGGAAAACACAAAATATGTTCAAGGATTATGTATATCTTACAGTTCAAAAATCAAAATCTACCAAAAAAATCAAGGATTACTTTGGTTAAAGTAAAAAAAAAATAATAATAAAAAAAAGAATCGCCGAGCTAGCCATCGACGATCACTGCTACGGGGTGAGAAAAAAAACCGTATTATTTTTGTCCACTACAATTGGTTGCGTTGATGTGTACTCACTATTCAATTCTGGACGACCAGATCACCAGAGAGACAGAACAGTTTCGCAAAAATAGTGCGAAATCGTACCAAAAAGATACAATAAAAATACTTTTAGTGTCAAAAATACAAAAAACAAAAAAAAAAAAAAAATACGTAGTTTTATACGTGTGTGTAAAAATGATGTGCATAAAAAATTTGTTGAGCTGCCAAAATACAAAATATGTGCAGCGTTCCCAAAAAATATAATATTGTATGAGTTAGGTTGGAAAAGATTTTCGCATTGGGAAGATGGGCGGGAAATAGGGCAAAGAGAGGGTGAAAAAAAATGATGAAATAGTTCAATACCTACGAAATATTTGGATCGTATGCTATATACGCACAAACGTCAAAACATGAACGATTTTCGTAGTGATATTCTATTTTGTAACAATAGTGGTTAAAATATACTATATAGTATATATAATATATATATTATATTATGTGTGATTATACTCAAGCGGTGTGCATTATAAACTTAAGGCCGTGTGTGGCTTAACTAGGTGCAAACATAACGTTAAAGTGGTGCTTTTTAATTAAAGTTCTGACCCATAAAATTAATATTATGCGTGTACCGTTGCTCTATACAATACTTGTATTATCGACGTACTTTTTGATAATTATTAATATTTTCTTCCAAACACCTATAACCACGCGACGGTGGTAATGTAATAGAAATATTACATATTACCTATAAGCGCATTACCGGCGTGGTGTCCGTCGCCGTAGGTACTATTATTATTTACAACGCTAAACATAAGACGGCGTTTTATTAAACTTAACGAACATAAATACCGAATTTATAATCACGAAGCAATTTAACTTTTAGCATAGGAAAACATTTTAAACAGGTTTTCGTTTCGTCGCCGTGTCATTCGGGACAAACAAACACGAAGCTTGTTTACACAAACGCGTGACATAATCGGATTAAACACACACACACACACAAGACGCAAGTGATGGAAGATACACTTATGTAATATATATATATATATATATATATATATATATATAAGTGCGACACCAAACACTTAAGAAGTCGTTGGCAATTTTAGAGTTTTAATAACGCGTATATGTACTTTTATATACATCAATCGCACACGGACACCAGGAAAAATAATATTTCATAAATAAACATTAGAAATTTTATGGCCCTAAAGCGTTTTATTGCACACGCCGACGAGCAACTCCGTCTATGTGTATCAATATATATATATATTGATATATTTTTGCGAGCCCGTTTCTTGATGCGGCAAGTGGTCTCGACACAATAAATTATTATGGGTCAGAATATTGCAGTGTGGTGCGTTTTTTTTTTATTATTATAATTATCTACTGTGCTCGTATTAATGTGTGCCCGAAACATATAAATAGATACAAAAATTATTACATATTGAAGACAGAAGAGTAATGTTAATAAAGTAAATAAAAAAAAACCAGCGCGAATCATGAAGAGAAATACAACATCCACCCGTATTAATCATATCCATCCACGGCCGTCACCACGATATTATAATGTAATATATAATATAAACACATTAAATATTAACCGCCACATAAACCGCACTGCTTGCAATTATATTATGTATATAATATTATATATATATAGCGTATAAATAAATACAAAAATAAGGTAGAAGTGAAGAGGCGCCTCCTAAACGTGGCGAAGATCAAACAAACGTATTGTTAGTAGATAAAATTATTTTATATGCACAATAAATATTATTGGAATATTATTGTATGTGTATTTGTGTGTGTGTGTATATATGTATATGTGGTTTCCCCCAAGCAGCATAAAATATTTATTTATAATTTAGTCTCATTAACGTATGTGTGTTTTGTGTTAAATTATATAGTGTGTATGCAGTGGCGTATTACCAAGTACCTAGTTTTTTTGCGGGAGAGGTGATATTAAATATTTGCCACACAATGAGAATTAAAACGGATATTATGTGTATAGAATACAAGCTGATATTTCAATTGCATACTGTCTATCGTTTTAAATTAAATGTTTTTATTTAGAAATCGAACTTTAATAATATATATACTAAACATACATATAATAGAAAAAAAAAATACTGAATTTCTCAATATTTTAAAACAAGTCCAAGGGGGGAGGAGATGTATCACCATCGAATATGCCACTGCGTGTATTATATGCGTGTGTATTATGTAACGATGAAAAATTGACTGCTGTGTGTAAATGCTTACCGTCTTCGCGGGTGCGAACCGTAATCGGATAAGAGGACGGACCGTCGCCGACGGACGTGCCAGCCAGTACCCAGATCTTGTACTCGGTCCATCGTTTCAGTTTTTCCAGCGTGATCGAAGTGACGTTCTCTACCCGGAACGGTTCAGCATCAGAGTCCGACATGCCACTCTCCATAGCCATTACCTTGTAGTAGATTATCTGACCATTGCTGCGGTCTGACAACGGAGGCATCCACTGTACCGAGATGGACGTGGGGCTGACGGCCTCGGCGGTAACGTTCTGCGGAGGCGCTTCGGGCACTGTGTGTGCGCGAGCATCGGGATCGGGGAAAACACATACAAAAAATTCGGTGAAGAAGTAACAGAATAAAGAGAAATGATAAAATAAAAATAATAATAATAATAATAACGAAAACGAAAATAATAATAATAATAATAATAATAATAATAATAATAATAATAATGTATAAAAACGTATTCCCGCCTCTTGGTGCGGAAAAAAAAAAAAATAAAATCGACAGGTGTCGATAGTAAATCCCCTGGTTGTCGTTAAGTACACAAAGGGTTTTTTTTCTCTAGATGCTGGCGCGAGCGAGGATAAAACCCGTACGGGATGGTATATAATATATACGCTCCGATTCAAACAAAAGTAACATTTTATATGTATCAAAACCAACATGTGACAAATCTATATAATATCATATGTGTGCTGGTGCATATTCTAACGACATTAAAACACTAAGCTGCGTCCGACTGTGCACACATAAATATCACACGCGTCGTCTCGTATAATAATAATAATAATAATAATAATAAACATATATACAGCGATACAGTGGTAATGCACTGCACATACGAGAGCGCGAGCCTACGCAAACAACGTGCACGCACTTGTATTATACGTTTATTTTATTTTAAACATTGTCGTTGTCGTAGTCATCACTGGTCGGAAATCGCAGCTTAGTGTTACCGGGTAAACGGCACTCGTGCATGTGCAGCTTATGCTCTGTGCATTTTGTGCACTCTATTACATATTATAATATTATTATTATAATTATTGTACACCTCGTGTTTAACGCTCGCGTCTCCTACCTGGACTCCGTAAATGCAAGTAGTAGGTAGACTTTGACGATTTCTCGTCAACGATGATATTATGCACTTACCGTATTGTTTGGTCCGCACTTGGATCGGTGGTGTGGGTGCCCCTTCACCGCGCTGCGATTTAGCCGCCAGCCACACGTAGTAGAGTGTGTTTGGATACAGCCCGGTCAGCGAGTAATTCTCCGACACCGGTATGCGCCGATGGTGTTTTTCCTGCGAAAACATTTTAAACGCATTATGACTTATAGGTACTGGTCCATTATAGTGATGTCGCTATCCCTTGTCTTATACAATAGATACACCACACTATTGTCTTCACGAGCAAAGAAAATACAAACAATCGAAACTGAAGTATGACTTATGACAAACGGTCGTTTCATTAAAATTAATAATTATTAATATTACTCGAATATCATTAAATTTGCTTATACAAATGTTTACATCATAGGTCCTTGGGATTCATCAAATAATCATCTTATAAGAAGTACGTACACGGAAGAATGAGACATATTTTAATACCCGGCAATGTTCAACGAGTAATCGAAAAACTTTTTCAACGTGGATGCCAATCTATAGATGTAAAATGAAAACCACGAGTGAAATTATAATACACGGTAGCCCAGTAATTGAGCTCAAACTTTTGGTGCGTAGGTCACAAGTTAGTAAGCACGTGTCATACCATATTTTTTCACACTATGGCCTGTATAGGTTATGTAAATATCATAGTGTTCATAGCTCGTATGTGTATATCTCATAATATAGGTACCCATAACATTGATAAATAAGTACATAGATATTAATAGTTAAGGTATAGTTTTACCGTCTATAGTTATACAAGTTTCTAATTGAAAAAAACTATCATAATTGAAGTTACGACAGTATGTTGCAATTTGCAAATCTCAACTCAAAACAGGGTCTTAATTAATATTTTATTAGCTACATAGTTATAAACTACAATGAATAAGCTATATAATTAAATTTTATATAATTTTCAATTGAGGATTTATAAAAACAAGGATAAATTCAAATTAATTATATTAAAAAGTTGAAATATTGATGTGTACCGATCATATTATTTCAACGTTAGTTATTGTCAAAGAATATGGTTGAATTTCATTTTTCTCAGAGTTTATTCAAAAATAAATGTTATATATTTCATCAACTTTATAGTTAACAATGTTACCAAGAGTCAAATCAACACTCATATTTCTAAGTATGTGGGCTTTGAAATCAACTATTGGGTGGGTTTTTAGCACTATAATAAGTAAACGCTTCTATAATCATTGCTAGAATATTGATATTCTATTTGTATTAAGTTTTATTTGAATAAAATTTAATATAAATAAACAAGATAAAAAATTATTTTTCGTGAAATGGCCTCAATGCGTAAGCATTTATCTTCCTCCCAGAAATATAATTTGTTATATTTACCTTGGCGTATGTGTCGTTCCAATAAAGTTCGTAGCTGAGAATTTGTTCACCAACTTGATTGGGTTTAGCCCATTGAAGTCCAATAGATGTTTCTCCGATTTCGTTCACTCGCAAGTCTCTAGGTTGACTGGGCACTACAACAATCGATTAATGTAACTCAAACACGAAACTTTAAATAGCGAAAACTTTCAATTGCAATTCAAGAAAATGCGTGTATCATATTAAAACATGAATCGACAATAAACGGCCGGGGTGTGAAAAAAAAAAATTCGTAACACATACGTGCGCATTCGTTAAAAAATCACAGAAACAATAACCTACCCAAAGGAAAGAAATTTATGTAGGACATATGATTATTATATCATGGTATTATTATATTAGGACTGTTATATTATATTTTACATAAGTCGCACCATAAATGGTATCGAAGGAACCCTGTAATGTAGCGAACGGATATAATTATATAGCACGGGTGCAGGGAAACAAGTGTGGATTACTATAATTTATATTTTTAGAGTCCCGTGCCGTTATCGCGTTAAGTTACCTCCTTGTTGCATTTTGACCTGGACGGGCGGCGAAAGGGGCCCAGGTCCTACGCTGGTAAACGCTTGCACTCGTATGGTGTACACAGAGAGAGGCGTAAGTTCGTTGATGGTGGTCAACTGATTATTGTCCACCACCATTGTGTTCCACGACGACAACTGCTGGTCCGGGTTCGTCGTGTAGTACACCTTATACCGCTGTGGATAAATCAATGGTTAGACGGATATTTTATTGGACATATTGCAATGTGGAGTGCTCACAATCACTTGACCGTTTGGCGTTTCGGGCTCTTCCCATTGTATGACCATAGTGCTCGAGCTCAGCAAACGTACTTGAATGTTCCTGGGAGCGGTCCCGGGTTCTAGATAAAATAAAAGAAAATGTTGTCGGTCTAAATTCAATAACTTCCATTAGTGCATTATATAAATGCAATCTGCTTACATACAATATGTGTACCACAGCAGTTCTAAACATTTATTTAACGCGATTTTTACTGGGTTTATATATTCATTGTAATGTGTTGCATCATTAATTCCAACGCATTGTTTTCTAGTTAAGCTATTATGTGTATTTGGTACTGCAACTATAAGGCTTCAATCCAATAATTTGTAATGTAATGATTCACGTAAATAAATAATGTCTATATTGATCATAATCCAGAGTTAAATTTTTCTATTATTTAAATGTTACGCCACTGATTTAAGTTACATTTAACCGAAAATCAACTCAATTAAATGTAACGTGTGTATTGAAGTTTATAAATAATGAAATTATAGTACCCATCGCATAAAAATTCTAACTGTGGTACACAAAATATATTTTCCGGCGGAATAAATTGAAAAACAACGAATATCGTAAATATTACAAGTACTTTAGTACACTATGTATTATTCAATATTAGGGTCTGGATGTTCATAGTAAAATATGTTTGTACAAAAAAACACTTCAAGTGTAAATTGTATAACATCTGCAATACGTAAAATGTGGAAATATAAAATCGAAGTTCATTAAATCACCATCTATAAACATTATATTCCTTCAGAAAATATTTTAATTCACAAAATTATTTCTCTCGACCGGATCGAATAATTATAGCAAACTATAAGTATTTTGGATCTAACTAAAGTAAATTGCTTAATTCCATTTCAAAGAAAAAGTTTGGACAAAAACGATTTCAAAGTGTGATAGAAATAATGTAAACGTAAAATTAGTATAAATGTTCATTTCAATTAAGATCCATATTAAAAATATAATGTTTTAAAAGTTGTAATTACAGAGCAGCCTTTTTGTATTTGTGTTTAGTTAATAATAAACTAGTTAAATGAAAAAAAGATAATCCAATTAAAACTATAGTACAAAAATAAATAATCTGGAATATTTTTAAAATAAAACACTAGGTAATAAAAATACATATTTATGATGTAATAAATTTAATGATGTATATTAAAAGTGATTTACTATCTTGTATTAAAACTTCTTCACAGTATCGGTCACTGGTCAGAACTAACTTATCAAAATTATGACTCGAACAAAGTTTACAGTCTTATGAATTATGAACATATAAAAGATTTAATTACATACGTATTGTTTTAATTCTATGTTTTAATTCTTAAAACTATATACTTACAATAATTTATTGTCAATAAAACATATGTATCAACATTGTATATTTTCTTTAAATATATTTTTTAAACTTGTATTGGTGTTCTTTTTATTACAACAATCAAGACACAAATTTTTATTTATTTTGTTCATAGCAATAGGGGATGAAAAACTAATATTTTCAATACATGTTATGCCAATGGTGTTTATATAAGTACTTAGTATTAATTTTATTATTAATGTTATGGAAAAATAATTTTAAAAATATAGAAAGAGATTTAACTCTCAAAAACGTTTTGTAAATGTGGTGTTTGATTATATAATAAAGGTAAATAAATAAATAAATAGATAGGTAGTAATAAATAAATTGATCATCCGCGAGAAGATTATATTTTTAAATATCAATCAGTTATTATTATTTTTTTTAATCCATTTATTAAAAAAAATGGAATTAAATGACTCGTTTGTTTGATATTTTTACAACATAAGTTAAGTTATTTTTTCATGGGAGTGAATATTGCAATTATACATATTTAAAATACAACAAGTTTATTATAAATAGTAAAAAGTATATTGTTTTACATTAAAAAAAATTAAAGAAATTAAAAACAAATATTTTGTTTACTGGAACAACTAATTATATTTAAAAATAAAAAGTACTTCAGAAAATGAGAAAAGAGAGAACGCAGATATTGTAGATAGTGTCAAATTGAACATTTCTTATTTTAAGTAAATACGTCAAATAAGTACCTAATTGGTAATTTGAAAAATGACGTTTAAATATGTACATAATGAGAATAACGAATAATATATGCACATAGTTGAGAAATAACTTTTCGAAACGAATACAAAATTTTAATGTATTCACTTACCAACTGTGTCGTCAAAAAGAGATATTAATCATGATTAATATAAATGCAATTATTGTAGAAATTTAAAAATAAACAGTTCTATTGAAGTAATATAATAAAGTATAGTTAATTAAATTTGATGTTATTCAGAAAATATTTTTGTTTATTTCAAATTTTTACTAATTAGAACTAATAATTATATACAGATTAACTAATATTAATCAATACGTGTTATTATAGCATAGCCAATCGAGAAAATTAATATTGTAGTTAAAAGGTTAAATAAATAACAATAATGTTGGTTAATAACAAAATCTAACTTACTTGCACCTTCACCAAAAGCAGATAGATCCACTATAAGAAAAAAAAAAGAAATAGATAATATATAAGAGTAAGAATATATATTATATGCAAATATATATATATATATAATATAATATAATATAATATAACACTATATATATATATATATACAAGTCGTGTAAAAGAAGTATGGATAGTTCCAAATTCAATGTACACATAGAAAAGCGTTAACAAAAATTAAAGTGTATTCAATAGCCCGATAAAACCGGACGTCTACGATATCTAACTATAGTGCTGTTCTTCAAAAGCTTTTAGACTAATGAAACAGAAGTTTTCATTCGTGTAGTTGATATTTGACGCCTGTGTTATTATTATAACCAGCTCGTTGCGGCGGCGACGTATCCAACGCAGGCGTTTTGTCATTACAAGCTCTGATATTACACGTTATATGCTATATTTATATATATGGATCGCGTTTAATTAGTACACAGTTTTAATTTTATACCGTGTTTATATACCGTTTACACAATGGTTTAATTATAACAGCGATTTTGCGGACAGTGAAAATGAGGTAGAAGGGAGCGACAAAAAAAAAAAAATACATTACGTAATCATACGATTAGTTTTACAATTCGGTGTCTATGAATAATCCTTAAATTTCCGACGACTTTTTATTACCTACAAGTTTATTTTCAAAGTTGTTATAAATATGCTCCCGAATGTTCACACTTTGTTTCTTTTTTTCTTTCAAATTTTGATTATAAGGTGGTAGAAAAGGGCAACCATTGTAATTAGATATGTCACGCTTCAGCTGACACTATTGAACATTCTTACAGCAAAATTTCCGAGACAATCCCTTATGATCCTCGAGTTGGTTTTTCATTCTTTTTAATTTTTTGTTGGACAGGGGCGAGTACTGAGCGATACGTAAATTTGAAAGTTCTTCATTTACAGCAAGTAAACCTAATTCCTTCTAATTCCAACATCTGCACAACTCATTTCTCCAAACCTACGATTGTAATTTAATTTTTAAAATATATATTTTAAGATATGGTACTAAGTTATCTGAGAATTAATATTAAACCGGTTGGTACTACGCGTTATGTTTTGAGCATCGGTTTTGTATAGCCCACAAACGTACATTTATTAGAATGAATCTTCAACACCTCGTAGTTGAAGTCGGCCGGGCAAAATAGCTTTTGTAATAATATAATACACTAAACGTAGGTACAAAACTACAATTAACTAACAGTGCCACCACCATACAACATGACCATAGCGCAGAAGCAGCTATATTTCTATAGTCTATTTTGCGGGACCAAGGGCGGACGCCGGGTGATGACAAACTTAACCTTATATAATACGTCATATTAAACTTTTCATTATATAATAGTAGTAGTTAAGTCAATTCATATAATATTATTATTTTCTAAAACTAAAAGTCACGCAGGGGATATATACACGTTATTCGTCATATACATATATGTGTATATATACATATACACATATTATTGTATACATACCTAGGCTAACAGTATCTATATGGCAACCTCCCCCCTTCGTCTATCAAATCGTTAATAATTTTTACAAACTGAGTAAATGCACGTATTTATTGTTTATGTATGTGTTTGAATATAATAATCTTAAAGTTGATCAAATTAAATCACTTAGACGAAAAATGGTTTTGGATACCTAAATATATTTTCGATCGCTTTATATAGGTATACTTCATAATGTAAACGCTTTGAGTAATGAGTAGCTAATACGTCTTTGAATAAATTTTAAAATGCACGAGAACTCAGGATAGATTGTACCTATAAACCCTATTTTAACGTATGAACCGCCACTTTTCGAAAGTCGCAGAGTAATGTATGACAATTTATAATATTTATAAGTAAAGAAGAGTTAACCATAGAAGGCAGCATGTTTAAATATTTAAATTCCTTATCGACGTAATTACTAATTAGAAATTATTGTATATACAAACATACGCGTTTAATATAATATTTTTATATATAATGATATACACATACGATGAATACGCAATGAATACGAGTTTAGTATCGGTTGGGTTAGCAGAACTGACGCGTGTTAAAAATAATATATATACTCCAAGACATATCCATCAGCGTAATCGTGGGTGCTTTTAAGTTTTGAAATCAGTTATGCATAAAGGGGTTGGGCACACATTTGATGTAGCTTAAACTTTTATAATTCGATAGGTATAATATACACACACACACGCACACACACGCACATACATACACACACACACACGCATACACACGCACACACACATACATACATACATACATACATACATACATACATACATACATACATACATACATAGTATGTTCTAATTTTAAAGCAGTTTTTTCAACGTTCGTTTTTTTTTTTCAAAAGGCGACCGAAAAAAAAATAATAATCTAAAATATAATCTAGAAGTATTTAAGTATGCGTGTAATGTTTATAGGTGTTCTCGGAGGAAGTCGACGCAATTTCGCAATGAAAATTATAATTTCATTTCGTAAAAAAAAAAAAAACCCGTCTAATCGATATAAAACGAACGTCAATCGAGTGAAAACTAATTTAAAAACGGCACAGCATATAACATAACATTATATACTATTATTATTATTGTTATTATTATACCATACATAGGTAATGGCCGCAAGGGTCGAAGAGAGTGAGAAGTATACCAAGATACACAATTTCGAAGATTGCATTTAGGCGCAAGTTTATTTTTTTTCAAGACACCCCTATTATGGGATTTTTCCGATTTCCATATACTTTTTATTTATTTTTTTTTTTTTTTTGGTATTCCGTATAACATTCACGACGTCCGCGCCTTACTGCTCGCGTACAACCACGCGCCGCACGATTTCGGTGAACATATTTTTAATATTATTACTTTCAAATCGATAAGCGCGCACGCATACGTAATAATGTACATGAATATAATAAACGACGGCGGCGGCACTCTGTATACAGTTGTGTATAGTAATCTAGGGGAAAACGCGTATGTGTTGTAGAAGTTTTTTTATTATTATTATTATTATTGTCTGCGCATTCCCATTGTGTGATAACCACGTACACACGCCGCCGCTACCACCGAAGCCGACGCCGCCTCCACTGCTAACGGGTCGGAAGAGGGTGGGAAACACACGCGAGGACGGACGGGGGATGGGCCGCGAAAACATCATTGGCATACGCATGTAATTTCGGTTAATTACGGGAAAACGGTTTTTGGAAAAGGGCAGTCCCGAGCGGGTGGAGTGGAATGAGGGGACGAAGGGGGAACCTCGACGCATGCCTCGGTGGCATCATTGTCCGCGAGTGCTTGCGGTACTGTTCGGCCGAGGGATGGGGAGGTGGGGGTCTGCTACCCACCACCGATAGCACACACGTACGCAAGGACTACACACGCGCACATACCCAACGCATAGTGGCCGGAAAAGAGGGAAACTCGCGCGTCAAAGTATACGCACACATGTGTGTGTGCGAGCATATATTATGTGTATATTACGTACGTACATATCAACGAATGATTCTTTTGTCGGAGAACGCCGTTCATTTTCCCCGGCTTGTTTAAGTTTCCCGAAAACGGAACAATTATTCTGTTTCGGAAAGTGCAATCGGAGAAATTTACCAGTTTTATCTTTAACGTAAATCGCGACGTCGCGCACGTATGGCATAATCACTTGAACGAGTCGTATACCAATGCAAAAATGGTTTTTTCAACCCGTAAAGCATTATATTTATCGAGAAAAACTGATGGTTAGGTGGTTGCGATAAATCACCTTGTACGGATATATATATATATATATATATAAAACAACTACGTTAACGGTAGATACATGAATGTAAATTAATGTTTACGCATTATGGACGAATTGCGGTACACCGACCGTGGTAGTGGTAAACCGTAGAGTGGGGAAAGTATGAAAACTATTTTTTACGGAATGACGACTGTATGATATATGTTGTGTATATATACACTGCACTTACGACGTCAACGATGATAGTAATTTAATTAACTAAATCAATAGGTTCTGGTCCGTCAGTTTTAATGTGTAACGAAGGGGAGCTGGTGGTCGATGACGAGCGCAGGTATCTACCTATGGGTGGAGAAGAGGGAGAGGTCGGTGAGAAACGACGAATCGTATTGGTGAGGTGGTGGGTGGTAGCGGTGATATTCATTTGAAATGAAAATAAAAACACAGTTGGGGTACCTATACGTCAATTGATGACAATATTATTATTACGATTAATATATATATTCCTTCGGCTGCGTAAACACAATAAAAATATAAAATACGAAATAAAAGTTTTGATTTATATTAATTTAAAACATTATACTGTGCATTTTTTGATTATATACGGTTTTTTTTTTTCATTTTCTTTCAACATACATTTTATTATTATATTATTACGATGTACGTCGAAGCGTTAGAACGTAATTAGCTAATGGGTTGTCATCTGTACACAATATAACGAATATTACAGCATGAGAGATAATATTGTTCAACGCACTACATTATATTATGCTGTTTACGGGGACATTCTCATCCGTATAAAGCTAAATTATCCATAAAGATATAGGTAGTATACGTAGCGGTGGTGTTCAAATGCATAGTTAATTATTTAGCCGATTAAACACTGTACACAAAAACCTAAACCGTGTAGCTACTAGGTATATATATATTATAAATTTACTATAGTTTAATCGAATCGCCCAAAAGCAATATCGATGAATAATACATAGGCAAAGATAAGAATGGTTATTGGGTATAAAACGTCAACGATAATAAACGTAAATATTTGTTGTCATCAGTATATTAATTAAAAATAGTTTTTAAATTATTTTTTTATTAGAATCTGATAATTGTTTTTTTTTTTATAGATTAAAGTTTAATTAAAATTTAAAAGCACAGTCCTAAATTATTCAATTTTACGAAAATAAAAAAACTTGTACTTATTTCATTTGGTTTTTACGATGGTTATCAGTTAGTATGAGTATACATATTATTTGTCAAATATTATGATATTTTATTTATAAAATATTTTAATCACCACCATTATAGTATACTACTTATTAGTCTTAAATAATTAAAAAAAATGAAAATAATATAGTAGTCGTCAAAAGAAGAATGGAAGTTTTTTTTTTTTTTTTTGTTAACATGGAGTTTTATCTTAAAATATTTGCAATTATAAAGAGAATACTATATACTATATTTTTGATTTGAAACGAGAATATTTAAAATACTTATATGTAAGTATATATTTTATACGTACACAGTGGGTAGAAGAAAGATTCTACTTATATCTTTCGAGTGGCGTGGATTACTTACAGTGTAAAAATCAGGGAGGAAAAACAAATTGTATATACTTATGTACAATATACGTGTGCACATTAAATCAAAAAGGCTATTGGATACTAAACGGCAGAAGGAAGAGTAATAATAGGTAGGTATATATAATAGTCTTGTGCTATGCTTTAACACTACAGTGAGTTTGGTTGAGATAAAAATATCCACATAAGAGTATAGGTAATAGGTAGTATTTACGGTGCAAAATCTACAAAAAAAGTGCAATCAAAACTCAAAAGGTGCAAAACATCAAAAAAACAAAAACAAAAATGTGTACACATTTAGTTATAGTTACACTTCAAAATATTCGCGCACTTACTTAATTAATATATTTTTAACGAAATTTTATCCGTTAAAAAAATGTTCAAATGTAGCATGAAATACACATAAAAAACAATAATATTTTTAGGAAGATAAATATAATAATAGATCAGATAAGGGAGTTTTATTTATATTCAAAACTGCCGCATTTTATAACACGTTTTGTTGTTCTTGGTCGTCGGTCAAAAATTAATTAAAAGCTCACAGTGGCAAAAAAAAAAAACGAATAAGAATTTTTTTTTGGTGGGAAAAGTTTAAGAATAAAGGCATTCGACCCCTGGCGCCATTAATTAGTTTTCTAATTAGGACTGGAAATTAACCGTTTTGAAATTTCCTCTTTTACTGTAAACTTAATATATGTATATACATAAAAACATCACTGTGGTGTGTACTTTCGTTGTCGTTGTTGTTGTTCTCATTAAAACAACAATAAAAGACGGTCTCGGCAGCCTCCCGTCGAAAAAAATCAAAAAAAAACAAACTTTGTTCAAGCTGTTATTTGACCGGGAACAGAATAATAATAACAGAAAGACGAAAAAAGAAAACCAGTAATTAATGATAATATTATAATGTCGATGGTTGAATAATCGAAAACGCATTATTATACCATTATCATCATATTATGGATTTCTTCCGTCGCGCCGCGGTCGGGCGGCACCGTGACCTGACCCAACCGCGTTCGCCGAGAAAAGGACACGCGGGTACAACACACGGCGGACGGTTACCTGTTTCACCGGTGGTGGCCACTATGGGCGGCGAGGGCGGCCCGTGTCCGAACCCGTTGACGGCCGATATGGAGAACTCGTATTGGGTGTACGGACTCAGCGGCCGTATCGTGTAGTACATGGTGACAACGCCACTTATGACGCCCGGCGACTGAGACGCCGACCGGGGCTTGTGCGATATCGTGTAGTACAGTATGTCGTCCGGGTTGGGGTGCGACCAGCTTAGCTTGACCGACGTGGACGTCACATCCGACACTTTGACTTCGATCGGCGGACTGGGCAGCGCTGTGCAAGTGCAAAAGAACACGACGACATTATAGACATAACCTACTTATACAACCCTGCGGGGCAAGGGGCGGCATTTATGCGAGGGAAGAGTGTACCTCCTACCTCCCGGTGGACCAGTCAACATTTTAGGCCAAGTGCTGATAGTATATGTATATATTTTTAAATATTCGTTGTTCGAACAGCTTTGTTTGATCAACATTTTAATTGGTCATACTCGCATAAAGGTAAGTTACGATATCAAGTACAATATACTTAAATCCACTTGCGAGTAGGTTGTTTTGAAATCGAATATATATATATAACTCCAAATAACAAAAACATATTTTATATATGTATGTAGGACAAACACGGTATATGTTCGATATGTTTGACAAGAATGCGAATATTATATACCTGCGCGTTCGGTACGTAATAATAATGCGTTACATACAACGAACGCGCTCGTCCATCTACTTCATTCGGGTTACGCGTATCATCATAATGTACACATACACACACACACACTATGTAGGATGGTCATGATATTATGTGACAGCGGTTTTTTAATACAAATATACAAAAATACAGAATAAAAAATATAATATGAAATTATATGATTTACAATTTTATTTTTATGAAATCTCTGTATGTTTGAGAATTTCACATAACATATGTGCATAAAAAGTTTTAGAAATTTGGTCTTAGTAGAATCTAGTCATCAAGTAAATTATATTCAAATATTTCATTTTAGTTATTTATTTTTTAGGAATTTTTAAGGATTTATGAAGGTCTACACTTTCAAAGACTTCCCACTTGATTCACACCCACTTGTACTAATTAACAACTCGGGTAGGAAACACCATGTTTTTACCAGACCTTAAAATATTATAAATTATGAATATGAGTACAAAGCACGATCAGACAATTTGGTTTTTGTTCTTAAAATTGCTTTTATGCTTTTATATGTCGCTCGATAGAGTTTCAACGAAATTAACAGGTGTAAACAACACGTTTAATGGATCGTTTTTAAAGTGTAAAGGAAATATTTCCAAATAAAAGTAACAAAAAGCAAAAACACTGAGTATAAAATGTGGGTATACAAAAGAGCAGAGTAGTTCAAAAAACACAAAGTAGAGGGAAGCGTTTAAATATAATGTGACGGCACCACCTTATCAAATAAATTCAATTTTCCAATAATGAACAACCCACACGTTAGATATAAAATTATTTTACACCCTGAAAATAAACACTGCAAAGGACATAATATCCTTTTAAATACTAAAAAAATAAAATATGATTTACTAGAATTTATTTTTCACGTTTAATATAAACGAATATAAAAACGAGCCCCTAAATACGCACCAGTATAGTATATGTGACGTTTGTATGCAATTTACTTGTTTTGCCAAGATAAAAGTGTCCATTATTCATTTGACACGGGGAATGTAGTTTCATGATGTGTGGATATACATAGTCATATTTTAAACACCGAATATATTCGGTATCCGTATTATTATCAAGTTTCCAAACTTACTAACGATTCGATATAATGAATTATATAATACTTGGTTGCGCGAAATCTAGTATTACATGTAAGATAATGTAATTTAATACAAATCACGCTATAGTCTGAATATTAAATGCCGTTTGCGACCGATATCTGAAGAACAATAAAACGTCTAAACAATATCTGTTGTGAGGCTTATGAGATAGGAATTTGCACTAACTTTAATCACATTTAACCATTAACGAGCTAAGTTCAACTATCTATCTAATAATCACTGTAATAGGTACTTAAGGTAGATTATAGGTACATATATGTATATGAATCGTTGGTTTAATTAGTTTAATAAATCCTTATATATATATATATATATATCTTTTGACGATCTCTTCACTGACAAAACACAGTAACAGCAGCGGGGGTAGGGTTGGTTTAGTTAATGTTTACTGATAAAATGAAGTCAACTTACTCAAAACTTTAATGAAAGTCGTCGCTTCTATCATGCCTAGAGACGAAGCTGCTATGCATGTGTAATTGTCCGAAAGTTGTACGTTGGTCAAGTTCAACACGTTCCTGCCCACGGGCAGTTTATCTTCGGGTGAAAGTTCTGTGGTCTTCCCACGACGCCACTTCACATAAGGCATTGGTGAACCGATGGCCACACAGGGTATGCTGACGTTTTCGCCGACTTTAACTTTTTCCATAGTTGGCGGAGGAATGGAAAATTGTGGTGGCACACGGCGAACTGAAAAATAATATAAAACATTGGTTGAAGTCCGAAATTTAAATACTACACTACATAGCTTTTTTTAGCATAACCCTAATTGACGTCAAACTCTCCTCCCCCATTTTAAACAAGAGTACTTAAACCGACAATTTTATTTTAGTTAGGTTGTCAAAAAGAATAAAGAGATGGAAAATAACGCAAAATTATAATATACGCAACAGTAACGGATATCCTAATTGTTTAGGGAATTCCGCTGTCAATAAATTATCTAGACAGGACCCTTTTCGATTACGAAAATAGCACTTAAATGAATTACCGAATACAGGGACAATAAGGCTGAATATTTTTGGACGACGCAACGTCGATGACGGTGAAAACGGTACAAGCAAGACGAAGTCGAGTATTCAACTCGATATAACTACATTACAGTAATTGTATGGCATTTTTAATGCATCCTATGTATGAAACACCGTCAAATTCGCTCTGAACTTACACAGCTTGTCTAAAATGTGGGGTTTTGTCCAAGTTGATTAAGAAAGTTTCGAGTATTTTGTTCGAGGAAAATTAATGAAAACATCTTGCTAAAAAGGATATGATGCCATCACAAATGAGTTGAAGGAGAGATAAATATATATAAAACTATATTATAATAATTATTGTTTACCAATACCTTGCTCTTACATGGATATTAAGATCTGTGTTCATGATTTTAATCATACTTAAACATGGATACAAACCCATCGGCATAGAAATATTATAATAATATTAGTATAAATATTTAGATGTGTAGTATGCCCATTAAAAAAATTCTATGGAAATGTGTGTATATAATTATCCATAATGCAATTTAAATATACAAAGCTCAAAAGTACCTAAGAAAAACCTAGGTGTTTTCTATTTATATTGACTGAATACTTGATATTCATTTACGTTTTTTATTTGAGAAAATTGGATTTTTAACGAAAACGCTTTTTAATGAAAATTGTATTTTATTTATTTATATAGACATTTAATTAAAAACTATTATGTTTTGAATCTGCAATAAATGTGATGGGATAAGTTTTAGGAAAAATGTAGAATTTCTTACAACAATAACAAATACATTTAACTGACTCATTAATTTGCACCAAAAAATGTAATTATTATTTTCTACTAATTATTAACTAAAAATATATAGTGATCAAATAACTATTACTGGGTGTTTTTGTTATTTCTGAAACGATGGGTCATAATTAGTTAAATTCCTGGTACGTAAATTAGTTAGATAAAACGAAAAAATTATTTTCAAATGATTAAATAGTTTTTACATTAAAATAAATACAGTTAATTGGAACGCGTAGGTAACAAACAGTAGAAACTTTGGTTTAATATTTAACTGGCAATCAGGTTTTGTCCAAATTTAAAAAATACATTTTTCTCTGTACTTTAATTATGAAAAAATTCAACAACAAAACAATAAAAACCGGTAGTAAAAAAATGTTGAACAATTAAAAAAAAAATAATACAAGAATTAAAAAATGAAAAATGCACATAGTTTTGTAAAATTACCAACGCGCCGACCTTTTACCCTCTCATCATGCCAACAACTCAATGCTAGTTACAACTTGTAATGTTACAATAATACGATTGTAGCCACTAACAACACTAAATCGCGTGCAATGTTCTGTGAAATTACAAGGTGTTTGTGGTGGTATTTGAAGTGAAACGATTTGTTGCTTTGGTAATCGAATTGTTGGCGTCGCCGAAACAATATGATTGTGCGATTTTTCGCTAAAGTAGCCACATTTTATTAGTGGTGAACCCATGTAGTAATCAAAAACATAGAATCGGTTCTTTAATTAATTATAACTGCAACCTGCTGCTCAATACCCGTGCGCGTATGGTGCTGCTATTAATCCGCTTAGAGGCCACTGCGGACATTCTCCGGTTTTCGAAAATAATTCTGCATCCCTAGCAGTGTCCTTTTTAGTCGTGTTGGCCTCACATACATGTATAAACCTACCTACGAACATTTCCTTATCTCGGTCAGTATGTATGCTAGTGGAAGAGCTTAGGGAAATTTGAAAACCTAAACGCGTCCGGACTAGGCTAATCGTCGTAATACCGTCTGGTCGGCTACACACGAGGGACTAATCATAAAAACGTTAAACGCTTTCAAGGGGTTTACCGATGACATCGCAGTCATAGTTATAAGCGGCATTCACAAAGTCATTCGACACAAAAGCACTTTTGTGAGTTATTACCTTACGCTATACACACACACAATACATAAGAAAATTCTTTTGACGTCTTTCTAACGTATAACTCTTTATAATATTGGTATTAAATGGGTTTATTTTAATTGGTACAATAATTGTGTTATATACGAGTACCTACTATCTATTTGTTCATATACGTGTGCACGCTCCACAAATAAAAATAAGCTAGTATGTATACTGTTGTTATGTTTGAAAATACAGGAAGTTTATGTATGATGATAAGCTAACTTCGTTTTAAAATAATTAGTTATAGAAAAATAAATTGATGAAAGAAACGTTTAAGAAAAATAAAAATGTTATAGGTATCGTTTTTTTACTATTCATCATATAATAGATAATTCTCATCGTTTTATATTTTGAAAATATAAAAAGCATAAACCATTTAACGATAAATTATGTGTAACGTATTAAATTTTTATTACACAAATATACACCCGTATATTTTTATTGTACTTCGTAAAACATCGACACTAAATTTCTCAAACCGTATATAATTAATTTTTTATTACATCTTTCTCACCCTCATGAGAAATACTTTACAAAATTATTATTCATTACTCACATGTTAAAAAATACACATCAGACGTATTATGAGTATAAAAATAATATTATTACAAGTTTAAATGCCCTGAATGCAGAGAAAAATATGGATAAAGATAAAAAACTGCAATTACTGTTTTGATTTAAATTATTATGATTATGGTAAGCAATTGACTATTCTCTCATTATGAAATATATTTAATTTTAAATAAAAGATAAAAAACATTTTTCCATTTTATAATTAAAAATTGATTTGGTTTTACCAAAAAATAATATTTATTGATTTATGTATTCATTATACAGATGAAAGATGGATACAATTAATTAAAGTGCCTGAATAAATATAAAAAATATCTATCTATATATATAATATATTACAAATTAATAAGCAACATACAGAAATAACAAAATCTATTTTGAGTTTTTTAAGATTTCAGATATCGCCTGGAATTATTTTCTACAAGAAGAATATTGGTCTAGATTTTATATAACTGTATAAACTTTTATGTGCATTAAATCATATAAATACTGTCAATGCAATATTATTTATCCTTAAATCAAGTTAAATATAATATGCAGTATATTTTATACAAATAAAAAATATACGTATGTGATATTAAAAAATCTAATATATCCATTGGTATATGCTATGTACCCTAACGATTGTGTTTCGAGTGGGGCTGTTGTACAGAGGAGTGGTAGTGGTCTAGTGGTTTTTGAATTTAATTAATTAACACATCCACTCATACGTTATACGTATAAATAATATATTTTGACAACTATACACACACCATACATACATACATACATACATACATACAATATATATATATATATATGAAACATAGGCAAATACAAGGCAAACTGCACTTTCTTGCAGTGTATATCCGTTATCCATAGAGTTAATTTTATTCGTAATAAACTCGTAAAAAAGGAAATTCGTTAGGTGATGCTGAATTCATATGCATTAACAGAGAAACGGATATGGTGCAGGTACAACGGTGTATACCAGAGAACAGTAGTATATTATAAAACTCATGTTGTCCTCTATTCTACAATAGATAACCTTTCTTTCAGCCGTAGTCGGAAGACCGCTTGCCCAATTATGTTCTCGACGAGCCACCCACTTATTCAAACTACTTCCGGAGGACTCATTCATAATCAGCAATACGATTTTCCCAGTATGTTATAAGACCAACTACCAAACGATTTTTCGTCTCTTTTGAATACCCTAGACCTTTCAACATTTTTCCACCCTACTATACAACATGGTCAAAAACTATATATGTCGTTAAAAATATTACTTGGTAAAAAAAATATTTTATAGCAATATCTATGTAAGTATGTATAGAAATTATTAAAGTTAATAAAGGGGAAAAAATTAAATACTATAAATGATAAACAATGCAATTACGAAATATTTTAAAAGTGATATGCCTATAGATAATATACAAGTATACAACATGTATTTTCAGATTAAAATTCATAGAAATGATAGATATTTATTTTTGAGAAAGTATTTTAACATACACACACACACACACACACACACACACACACACACACACACACACACACACATATATATATATATACATAGTACATTTATAAATGTTTATTAATTGACGTAGAATACTACATAATTCACATATACAGAAACGAAGAAAAGTTATACAGGATAATCTATATTCAAAAATTCTCAAGCATTTCCAAATCATTATTTTAATAGCCCAATATTTATTTAAGCCATCTAAATCGGAGGATTAAACGGTGAACCGCTTTTGAAATAAACAAACCCCAGATAAATGTAATTAGAAAAGCTGTTTTGAGGGTCCTGGAAACACACTAAAAAAAAAAAAAAACAGTAAAAAAAAAAAAAACCAAATAAAAACCGTAGGCAATTATTTTAATTATCAGACATTAACAATTACCTCGTGAACAAATTGTAAGCCTATCAGACACGTTAAAAAAAATAATATCCTATCGCTTTGTCTGTATGTATCGACATATAATAATTACAAAATAAGGGACGGGGCGACAAAATAGCTGTCTATCACGCACCGGCATCAGAGGAAAATAAGTTTCTACACTAATTTTCCATCTCCGTTAATGATATTAAACTTCTTTCAGTGGTTGATTCTTAAAAGGCCGAAAAAAGTGGAAAACTCAAAATCTTGTGCCGACAATATTCTAATTTGACAAAGAGAAAAAATTGTAAAATATAAAACTTACTGGTACGGAAGACATTTTGGCAACCTCAAGGGACTATGGTAAATGTGTTACATTTTTACGGTTTCGATTTTTTTATGATATCGCTTGATAAGGGCAATAATAAGTATTTATGTATGTATGTATGTATTTATGTATGCATATATATATATATATATATATATATATATATATAAATGCATGTGTATTTATTATTAAAACTAGTGCATTTTATTGAACAGATCGAAGTGGAGTGTATGATAAAAATTTATTCACCCATAAAACGTGCTCGCGGTTAAACAAATATAATAAACATATAGATATGGAAGTAGAATGCTGGTTATATTTCTGGTGGGGTATAAAAATGAAAAAGAAAATTGATTGTTAAATCGAAGTTTCGGAATTTTTGTTTTTAGTTATTTGTAGGAAACCATTTGGGAAATCAATCAAATATTACTAGTAAAAAAATAAAAATACAGTATGATTTAACCAATGTTGAATTTGTTTTGACGATCGTTTTGATATTCTGTAGACAATCAAATAATAATACTAGATAATTTAAATTAAATTGTAAAGTAGAAATCGATAAAAAAAATTAAAAAAAAAAAAAAAAAACAGTTGATTCTGAGCTAAAAGGCAAGATTTATTTTTACAATCAACTTTTTTTTTATTCACTGTTTTTAATAGTTATTAATTATTAATTTGTTGTATCAACATTTGAAGTAATTAGGTAAATATATATACTTATGTATTACGAATTATTTAATTCGAGAACTTTTTTGTATTGAAATAAAAATTTAAAATCTTTATAGGAACGTAGGTGTCTTGAGAAGTAAACAATTTATGGGATTAATATGAAAATATTTCAAATGTCTCAGTATTCTAAATATAGACTACAATAAATATGTGTCAATATTTGACATTTTCATAATTCTCTTATACTTTATATAGATGCACTACAAATATTTTGAGATAAGTATTGTCAAAAAACAAACTATAATTTGGATACATATTTAAGCATGTTTAACAAAGTATATTTAAGCATATTTTAATAAAGCTACTCGGAACGCGGAAATAAAATAATCATATTAAATATGGAAATTACCATGATAGTTATGTCAAATATTTATATTTTAAAGTGCAAAAAATAAAGTCACACAGTTATATTAATCAAAATACATAGTTTACTGAATTAATCATAAGCTAAAATGCTGAGAAAAAGCTTATCACAAAAAAATATTAATATTGATCTATAAATTATAAATCATCGTATTTGGATCATATTATGATCCGTTGAAACTTTTAAATAAATAAAATAAACAAATAAAATTATGTTTTACAAAAAAAACAGTCTAATACTTGTCTATAACTTATTTTTTTTTTTATCATAATGAAATGATATTACATTTTTTTCGTTGCAATGTTTAGTTAAAAAAAAAAAAGATGTAATTTAGATGATAAATTGAAACCTTTTTAACTTTACGGATGATAGATAAAATCATTTTGAGAGTAGAATTTATAATTTGTTGGGAAACATAGATATTTAATACAAAATACAATGTAGTAATACATAATAGTAAACAACTGGTATAAATTATTTCAACTTGAAACGAAAAATATTTAATTGAGTTATCAGCAAAACATTCGTATAGTTAACTGGTATTATTTTTAAATAACAAATCAATATGAAATCAGTGAACTTATAAAAATGAACTTAAGCGGATTTTGGTTTCGTCTTGATTTCAAAAAATAGGTGCACCGTAAATATGACAGCTTTTTGTAGTTTTTATAATACCTACATTTATTTTAAACAATTGGGAAATAAAAAAAATGACCTCCATGAAGCGTAACTTTTGTTCAGTTTATGGATAGGGCTACACAATGAAAGTTTTAGACCATTTTTACTGTCCCAAAAGAGTTTTTCGGAATAAGTCGTAAAAAAAAATCATATCATTGAAAAACCAATAGCTCCATCACCTGGCTCAGAATGTAAAATGGAAGTCTTAAAGAAGTTTAAATAGATTTACAAAAAAATAAATCATAAGATTTACCAAAAAAAGAAAAATTCCATAATGTACACTGGAAAATTAATAAACTATTCTCTCACATTTCTTTGCTAGTTTCGAATAAACTTTTTTCATCGAGGAATAAACAACAAGTGAACAACAAGTTTTGTCGTTATAATAGTTCGGAATTAAAAATTGGCTTAAATGTATTATGAGTGTTTAAATTATCACTAGTAAAACACTTTACGAATCCTTATATAAATCATCAATATCATATAAAACGTTTTATTGAGTATCAATTTGATAATTTGAGTAATTAAAAATTGTTTATTGATTATAGTTTATACGGTAAATTCTGCTAATGCGGGCACCGATAAAATAGTAGTATAGGTACGCTTAATATGGGCACTTGGTCCGGTTTATGTGGGAAATATTTATTTGAGCATATCGTTAGATTATATAATATATACTCGGCAACAATCATTTCAGGTTTAACGTGAATTTCAATAAAACACTATGCTTCTAATATCTATAAAAAATATTTTTTACAAGGATAAAATCACGATTTTGGACAAAATGCAATCGCTTCCTTCAGGCACTTCACAAAGTAAAATCACTGAAAAATTATGCGTCTGAAATTCAACGTTGGCGAAACTGCTCAAAGAAGAAGACATGTTGCGCGAAAACTTCAATTCAACTCATACAGGCAATCAAAAACGTTAACGGAAAGGGAAAGATTCCAAAGTTGACGAGCCCTTAAGTGAATGGTTTATATTGATAACGTAGTGTTCACGTTTCTGGGCCAACGTTGAAATGTAAAGCCAAAGAGTTAGCCTGGAAAATGCGTAACAATGGTTTATTGCTACTGATAGTTGGTTAAGTAAGCGAAATAATAGACATACGAGATCAAATTCAAACGTGTGCATGGTAAAAAGCAAGTATTGACATATTCACTTCCAATGATGATTGACAGATTATAGTAATTTCTAAACAATTTTTCTCCACATAACGTTTTAATGGAAATGACACTGAATTATATAACCGTGCAATATCACTTAACGGTTCTTTATTTAAAAAAAAAAAAAATGTTTGTTTTTTTAAATAAATTTCGGTTTAGATTGACAACAGCTTAATGTGGATAAATAAGTTGCTCCATCATGCCTGCATATTAAGCAAAATCTACAATAATCATTTATAGTAAATTCAAGGCTAAAATTATTTTTAAATTTAATAATTATTTATATACACACCCTAAGCGATAGTTATGGCAATATGTATAAAATATCAAATAACCCGAAAAAGTAATTGATTATTTTGTTAATAATTCCTTCCCTAGATGTTAAAACCAACTTGAAATTTAATCTAAGAATCCTCATCAATAATAGTAATTTTCCGCTTAATTTGAAAACTATTATACTTATAAGAATTATATAACTTACTTTAAGTTATTAATCAAATTACCTGTTATCTTAATTTAGTTTAAAAGTACAAACGTAGGTACACACCTAAATATATTTATTAAGATATTATAAAATAATAAAAAACGTTTCAAGAACACACATTTGTTTTTTCCCCAGTCTTAAAAATATACAATTTATATTATACACATTCAAAAACATGATGTATTCAAAAGCATGCAATATTTATGTTCACCTCATAAAGATATGTAACTATTATGTAATATTGATAGCCATTCATTACATATGGCATATGATAAATAAGCGTTCAAATCTAGAATTCAGTAATATAAAATGAAATTTGTCACATTAATTCGTATGAAACTGAATATTTTATATTAGGTATACAATGATGGCTTCATTTTATACTTGATTCAGATTAAATACGTTTAGTCATACTCCACATAGTATATAATTGGTGATTATATTTTCAAATTTAATAAAAGAAACATAATATAATTTTTGAGGATTTACTATGTAAAACTCGCATTTCTACAAACAAATAGCAAATTTTAATTTTTCTTCTTTAATTAATAAATAAAAATGAATAACTAAGTTTTGATGAGAATAGAGATAACTATGATTTTTGTTTTTATTTTATACAGATCACAAGTAAACGGAGGAGTTTAATGAATTTTACGCATTGGTTTTTTTTAGCTTTTAAAATATCGTTGCATATTTAATTAAATTCAATAAAATTATCTAAACAAATATATGTTGGGGATATCTTCTTAACAAATAATTACACTTAAAAATACGGAAAACACGGGACAAAATTCGAAGTTTCACGGCATATTGCATACGCATTAAGTAATTATATATGTTCATGTGTTTTTATTTATTTTTATTTTGGTCCAGAAAATATTCTTTTGTTGATGTAAATTTGTCGATCTTTACGGAAACATTTCGGTTTATCGCAACAATGTCAGAGGAAATTCAATGAAACATCCGACGGTTCACGCCTGCCGCTACCCCCCGACAGCGACCTCACGCTAATGTTTCACAATTAACCTAATTAATTAACTGTAACCTCGCGAAGGGTATATCGTCCTGGGACATCATAAATTCGTTTGGTCTCGTTTACCTGTACGTGTCCGTAGGTCGGAATCGTAAATTACATTTAATATATAAAAGTTAAAAAAAAAAAAATGTGCACAGATCCTGCTGAATGAAAAAAAAAAAAATAACAAAAAGAAACAACAAATGAATGGAAAATAATGCGATTTCAGTCTAGTTTCATCTTTGTTTTTACGCACAATTGGGTTTTCGGGTGCGGAACATAATGTGTTTGCTCAGTAGGCCAGATAAAAATATAATAATGAAACACACGGTAAATTATACACTCACCTCTGACCCATAGCATGATAGATGGAGCATGTTGTGTACCCACAGAATTCTCAGCCACGCATTCGTATTTGCCTTGGTCCGTTTCTTGGCTATCACTAATCTGCAAAGCACCTAAAACACAAGACATATAATGTATTATAATGGTGTTTGCTTATAATTATTTTATTGTCTCTGTAACGGGTGAAAAAAAAAATGTAAGCAAAAGAGAAAAATGTGAACCATTATAATATATCTTTTATAAATATCGAAGAATTCGACGGGGTTTACGATCTCTGGTCGCATTTTTACTGCTCGACAGGCGCCCGTCAACGTTTACCCCAATCATCATAGCGAGCATGGGCTATGGCCGGACCGTATTTTCGATTATCGCGACCTCAACCTCGCATATACTTCTCCCTAACATCACCCCCTCACATACACACAGCTATCATACGTCTATTTTACCCACATCACGAAAAACATAGACGTTTATGCGGCCGACCCCAACAGACGAAGAGGATAACGACCGACCCTTCAAATAATAATAGTCCACCGGATGGTTGAGATCGTTGCCGGTCGATTTTTCCAAATCACTTTGACTCGGATTTATGTCATTTACTTATGACGGCTAGGGCCGAAGACAGCTACCGAGTAATGAAACCGTTGCTGCATAAACACACATCACTACGTTCAAAAAACATATCAACTTAAACTATTTACAATGACAATTTAAATAAAATATATACTAAGGAAATAAGCGTAGACATCGAAAATGGATATGGAAAAGAGTAAACAAATATTATATACATTTACGTGAACATCTCATTATGTGACTTATAAATATATAAATGTGGTATTAAAATAATGTATATTGTACAATATATAGGTATATATATATTAGGGTGGTCCTTATTTTTTGAATTCAAAAAATTGATGACGAGTACTCCAAATTTTGTTCTATGTATTGAAAAAATAATTATGATAAAGTTTGGGCTTGATAAGTCTACCCCTTCCCGTGCCTCAAAAGGGTTGAAGTTTTACTAATTGGGGATGAATTTCTATTTTTTGCGTG